>CAUYQV010135451.1:0-15109 GCA_963574575.1 Galagoides demidoff
TGACCCTTTAATACAGTTCCTCATGTTGTGGTGACCCCCAACCATAAAATTATTCTCATTGCTACTTCATAACTGTAATTTTGCTACTGTTATGAATTGTAATGTACACATCTGATATGCAGGATGTATTTCTACTGTTACAAAGGGGTCACAACCCACAGGTTGAGAACTGCTGCTATAGGTGGTATTTTGCTCTTATCCTGTAAGCCTGTCTTTCTCTTCCCAGCAAACTTGGTTCCATGCTTGCATTACATTGGGGTGTCTGGTCAATTTTGACAGAGAGTACTCTAAGAACCGAGGACTCAGGCAGCTGCTGGAAACCTCCTCACATTAGGATGCAGACAGCTGCCTTGAAACCCAACACTAGGGCTAACTCAACACCACACCACTGCTGGGTGGTTTACTTTTACATGTTATGGAAGCATAACATGAATACATAAAAACACACAAATCATAAATCATCAGTTCTATTAATTTTCACAAGGTGACCACAGCCCTGTAAACAGCTCCCAAATCCAGAGACAGAACACGGTCAGCACCCAGAAGCTCCCTCGGGTGTAACCATGACCCTAGCTGCCTTCTAACCATGATGCCTTGTTTTGCCTGTTTCTGACCTTAAGTTAAAAATGGAATCACACAGTGTGCACTCTCTTTATGTGAGTCTTGTTATGCAACATTATGTCTGTGAGATCTGTCCATCCTGTGTGTAGTTACAGGCTCTTGACTCCTGCTCCCATGGCTATGAAGTACTCTGTTGCTTCAGAATGCTTGATCTGTGTATCCACTCTGCTGAAGAGGACGTTTGGGTCGGTCTGCTTTGTAGCCCCAAGCATAGTGTTGCCATGAACAGTCTTGCATATGCCAGATCATATTATCATATTTTACAAGTTTGGTACACGACCAAGAGGTCATCATTGCTTTGACCCTCCTTCCCAGGAAGATGATGGCTCACTCCCCAGATTTGTATTTGTGGAGTTACGACATTCTCCTTTTATTTCATTAGGGGACCTTCTTCCTCTCAAAATAGTGTCAAAAAAATTTTTGATACAAATGTACCTGGATTAAGGGCATGAAAATGTCATTAGCATTTACTCCTCTCTGGGTGCCCACAGCTTCTTTTCCCAATGCCCTGAACAAAGCAAGTGTTTAGAACACTCATTCAATCGAACTGAATTGTTGAAGAACAACCCCACCATCGCTGCCACAACCATTTCCTCTTGATTTTCTCCAGGCAAAATATCATCTCACCCTTAACCATCCTTTATAGCAATGACACTCAAGTATTTTGTTCTGGTATCTGAGGGTAAAAGAAATTTTTAAAAGTTTATACTCATTCATACATTTTTAAACTGGCATCTTTATCATTAAATGTGTGCAAAGGCTGAAATTTCTGCCATATTTTAAATTATTTAATACCTTAATATTTCTTTAAAAAACTTTGAAACTGCAAATGTAGCTCATATAATTCATAGAAAAGTCCACCATATTATCTAATTGGCAAAGCTGTCATCATTTTTTGAATTAATTAGCAAATTAGACTTCCTGTCACACGAACATGGTTTTCTGTTGTTTTTTAATTATTTCAAATAAAGATGTTAATACATGTCCCTAAGCAAACATCATTTCTAAATTCTAAGCTACATAGTGCACGGATGGGTGGATGGATGGGTAGGTGGATGGACAGAAATGTGCCATGACCTTTTCTCCTAAATGAAACAAAGTGCCACACCTTCAGTATTTCCTCCCAGACCTTCCTTTGCTTTGCTTTCCTGTGGCGCTTTCTCCTGAGGGGTGATGCATGACCGAATCCTTTGTTAGTCTGTGCCCAAAAGTCTTTTATAGCCCAGGATAATAATGTTTCACAGGAAGATCCAAGATGGAGGAGAGGGATGTTTTCCTTCTTTTCTAAAGTAGGGGCTCCTAAAGGGGAGGTAGGGAGCTGTGCTCTGAAATACTTTACTCCACTTTTCTTAAATCATGTAGAGGAGAAGGTGATTAGTGTTTCAAAGATGTTGGGTCACTTTGTTTTCTTATGTTACTAAGCCAAGCTATGACCCTTATAGTATATATGTATAAAAGACCCATGAGAATCCAGAAACTAGACAGAGGTTAAGTTTTCCAGTCCCTTGAGAAAATGGGCAGTAAGAGATAGTATCTTTGCTTACCTGGCATTTGGAAAGTTTAAAATCCCATCTCTGATGTATTCTATTTTGTTTGCTAATACTGTGTTCAGGTGTTTTCTAGATAGTGTTAGAATCAGCACTATTATCAGTTCTTAATTATCTAACAATATTTATTTTGTTCATTACCTGAGGTCAAATTTTAATTTGAGTTGACTTTTCCCTGAAATTTAGCACAACAAACATCTTGGCTCATTTGCCCCCCACAGCTCAAATAGTTTGAGCTCACGGAATGCAAACTAATTTTAAAATAAGCAAGGGATTTGAAAGGCAAGCTCTTGCTGCCAAAAAAGAAAAAAAAAAGGTAAAGGAAAGGAAAGAACATAATGCATTATTAGCCAACTGATATTTCTCTGACATCTGGTATCCCCTATTCTCCAGAACAGCTGCAAATCTGAAAATAGCCCCCCAGGCTTCTGGGAGTAAGCAGTGGCTCAGTCAGGGAAGAATCAAACCTTGAAGGTTGTAGAAGACAAGAGGTAACTGATTCTTCTAATCAACAGCGCATACCCAAGAGAACAAGATCTCTGAAGGCGATACAGTCAGCCAGACAGGATATCAAAATTCAGAGGCCCGGGGGAGTCAGCAGGGGGAAGATAGAGGGAATAGAGAAAGTGACAAAAATGAGGCAGAAACAGAGAAGCCAGAGCAAAGCACCGATGTGTTGATGATTCAGGAAGAAACAGTGTCCACAAGAGTGAAAAGAAGGAACTTAGAAGAACCCAGAAATGCTGGGCACGGTGGCTCATGCCTGTAATCCTAGCATTTTGGGAGGCCAAGGTAGGAGGATGGTGTGAGCCCAGGAGTTCAAGTTTGCATTGAGCTATCATGAGGCCACAGCACTCCAGCCTGGAGACGAAATGTGACCCCCATCTCGAAAACAATAATAAAATTAAATTAAAAATAGAAAGGAACTGGGAAGGCAAGAGCAAGGAAAAGTAGCACCATCTGGAAGAGCAGAGCAGACTGGAGACGCCCAGGTCCGCTGCCCTACCCTGGACACCTCAGGCCAGCTGAGGGCCCACACAGTGCTGAAGTAAGCGCCTTTGCTCCGGTTAGATCCCTTCGACTTGTAGGAACAGAGATGTCTGCTTGTTACTGCCTTGTCTTCCCTCATCACCCCTGCACGCACCTCTCCATAGTCACGGCTTTGCTTACACACCTGACTTGATGTCATAAATGTTTTATTGACTTCACAAATCTCTACCTTTGTTCATGTTCGGTTTAAATTATTTAAATTATCGTGCATCCTATTTGTCCAATTCAAGTTTTTAAGCCAGATTATAAGCCAAAAATCATTTGCCTGCCTTATAGACTGGCTACTTGAGGATAAATGCCCATTTTGATCCAATCAGTTGGGGAAGTCACATGCTTCAAAACACAGCTACCATAGGCCTCTCCATTGGCAGAAATTGTGGCAAGAAGGTGTCATAAAATGTCCAGTGAGACCCTGAACCACCTAGGACTGTTCACTTGGTTTACCATGCTCTGTTTAATAAAGCAGGAAAATCTGATGTAATTTCCAATAAGGATTTTACATTTTAAAAGAGCAACTTTCACTTATGTCAATAGCTTAGTTATTCTGAATATCACGTAACAGAGGTGATTAGATTTTCTTTCTCAGATCATACAGTGGGTTTGTAAATACTTTTCTTTAACTGAGGGAGTTAAAGTGATCCTGTTATGTTCAGTTTCTGCTGAATGCAACTACCTTTTCCAGTTGGAACGGTAGGGAGTGTTTCTATTGTGAGGCACCTTAATCCATTTAACCCACAGCTTCTCAACTCCAGGACACATGACTCATACATTTCTTGAGCCTTTCATGGGATACAATTTTGGCACCAAGTCAAAGTGGTCAAAATTTCTTACATCATAGGTAAAAAACATATACATTGGTCCCTGCAAAAAATGGTAAACAGAAGGCACTTCACTCCTACAATGACAATATCATGTTCTTACTAAAAAAAAAAAAACCAAAAACATGGCCACAGTATAAAAGCCAATGAGAACAAAGTCGGTATAAACCACTGTAATTGGAGTGTCCTTCTCCCACCCCTCTGCCAAACCACATCCACTATCCTTCCAAGTTCAGGCAAGTCCCACCTTGTCTGTGAAGTTCCTGGAATAACAATGGTTGGAACCAGAAAGACAGGGAAGGACAAGATCCTGGGAAGCAGTCTGGGTGACTAGGAGAAGTTCTTGGAGCCAACGGAAAAAGGGGTGGAGGGAAGAAGGCTGTGAGCATCAGCAAGGGCCTGCGCCGGCAGCTGGAACCGTCCCCTGGAGCAGGGTCAGTGGTTGGACTAGTCTCAGAAGCTCCAAAGAGGGAAGAAAGGCAAATTTCAGTTCCAGGACTTTGAGGCAGGACAGAAACAGGAGATACTTGTCTGGAATACAAAATCAGAGTAGAAACGACAGACAGAAGGATGGGATGCTGAGCCAGCATGCTGGTCAAACGGCAAGGATGGTCCAGTTTGAAGTGGGCTGAGCAGAATTAGTGGGCAGTGGATATTTAAGCCTAACTTCCACATTTAGGAAAATGAGACAGAAAATCAAGGTATCAAATGATCTCTCTCTTCTCTGAACTCTCGTGGGTTCTTAATAAGCAGTAACTTGATTGTTCTCACCTTGTCTCCTAATGTAGGTAAAGCTCTTTTTTTTTTTTTTTTTTGCAGTTTTTGGCCAGGGCCAGGTTTGAACCTGCCATCTCCAGTATATGGGGTCAGTGCCCTCCTCCCTTGAGCCACAGGCTCTGCTCTAGGTAGAGCTCTTTTGACTGCAGGGGCCAGAAACCTATTCAAACCAACTCCAGTTCAAAGGATTGTTAACAAAAAGGATACAGAGAGGTATCAGAGGGATTGGGGCAATGCAGAACAAACTGGCTGTCTCATGGCTTGCTTGTAACTATTCCATCTACATTTCTACTGTTCTTGACCTGTTGCACCTGTGCTTGCATTCTCTCAAAACCCAAATGACCCCATAATAGCTGCTCAAACCTGACTTCATAATCTCTTATTCAAGTGCCCATCACCAATGGAGTTTCTGTTTTGCAAGTATAAATTTCCTGTTGGAGATTTAGAATTAACTTGGCTTGTCTTTTCCAGAAAATTTCCAAAGTGTGGGCAGCCATGTTTGTGTGTCAGGTGTGCACCTCCAGTGATCTTGTGGGTAGGAGTGGCAGAACCTCTGGGTTCTGAACAATAATTTAGAGTAAGACACCTCTGTGGACTGTGCATAAGGCCTATGGGGACACATATCTTTCCAGGACATATTCCCAACAGGTTGTGAGATTCTGGAAGGCTAGAAAGGTGACACATGTAGGGTGCATATTTAGTAGAAGCTCTATTAATCATCCCTCACTTAGCTGACTCTCCACATACATTCTCTATTTCCTCTATAAACACTGCTCCATGCCCACGCCAGGAAGCTGCTCTGTCCACTTCCTGTGAGCTTGCATGGGAGCTGCCATGTTTGTTCCCGTATCTGTTTACAACAGTAGGGCTCTTATTATAATTACATAATTACTTAATAACAGGTAAATTTAGAGCATGTGAATAGAAAAAAATTGTTCCTACAAAAACAAATTCGCATGCTTTGAAAAGACTCATAAAGTTGAATTGCACGCATACACAAGGAGACCTTACGATCAAATTAGATGTGAGAAACACAAACCTAAAAGACTAGGGGAAATACACAAAAGATCTACAAATATTCCGCACTCAGCTTCCTTGAAAACTCTTGAAATTGTTGACTCACTTGAAAGAAACCAAAACTGGAAATTGTAAATGATTCACAAAGGATATGATTTATTCCAGAAAGACAACACAGAAGTCCACTCAGCCAATCTAGACTCACAGCAAAGCTCTCAGGCATCAATGCAGAACTGGCAAGTGAATTTATTGTATTTATACAAATGCATGTGTTTACATATTAATCTGCATGTGTATGGACAATGAAAACCCTTTAGGTATTATCATTTATCATTTGCTTCAATACCTGCCAACTATCAGTAGTTAGATTGGGTAGGATGACTTCTGCTACAGTTTTAATCCCTCTTGCCTCTCCCTCTCAGTAACTTACTTAGTGCCAAATATATAATAGACACTAACACGCCCTTGTTCCTTGACAACCTCAAAGGAGGTAAACAGGCCAATTACAACAAATGCCTACACCCAAATTATCTTCATGGTCCAGTATCCCTCAAGCATTGAGCCAACTGTAAGTAATAGTGAATAAACTATTAATTCCAAGAAATAAAATAATGTGATCTCTTGCTTTGAATTGTTAAAATGTTTGGCATGCTTTTAAATATCCTCCTAAACAACAGAGAACCTTCTGAAACATTGCCCTACCTGTGGAAATGTGGTAAGCCAAGCCACAGGGACAGCGTAAAATAATGACAGTCCATTCTTGGCCCTGCTACCGGCTAGTGTGATGGGTAAGAGGACAGCTCTGGAGTCAGGTTCCTCGGCATTAACTTGCTACAAGACCTTAGCGACTACTTAATCTTTCCAAGTCTCAGCTTCCTCTTCTGTAAAATAGGTCGTTATAGGAACTACGTGAGGTGATAAATGAATGGCAAGACTGGATTTTCTTTTCCCCTCATCCCCAGGTTTTCCTCATGTACCCGCCTACCCATCATGGGGAGAAGAAGGGTGGTAAGCACTGTAAAAAGAAAATAAAACTCTCACTCTCATCACACCTGGAGTCATATACAGAGCATATGACAATTTTGTCTGCCCACACTCTGTGGAAGATAAAGAGCCTAAAACCTCAGCATTTCACTGTGGGGCCCGAGCAAGAGCACCTTGAACCTTCTCTCCAGAACGCAACAATTCTTTCATTCCATCATTGAGTCCCAACCATGTGCCAGGCATCGTTTCAGGTGCAGCAGTGAACAAAGCAAGGTCCCTGCTCTCAAGGAGCTTACATGACATTCTAGTTAAAGAAAAGACAAAGAGGTTACTCCTAAAACCTGTGCCTTACTCACGTCACATTGCAAGCATTCAGTAAACATCAGCTACTTTAAGCGTTGCTGTCATTATCATCAAGCCAATCGAAAAATATAATTTAGAGTTATTAAAAGATATCCCTTGACTTCACCCTAGATACAGCTATTTCCCACCCTAAAGCTGGACCCACCTTCCACTGGTCTTCCCGGGAGCTGACCAGGGACCCCTGTGCCCTCAGGGGCACAGAATGCCCTGCGTTTTTCTTGTCTCCCCCTCCCCCACCTTCCTACCTGTTTTCAGAAGTCACCACAGGTTCATAGCTCCCCAGAGGTTAGGAATGGCAGCAGGGCAGTTGGAGCTGCAGTGCTCTATTAAAATATGAATAATTGATGCTCCGCCTCCCATTTTATTCTAGCAGTAAAAGACAGCCCCCCCCTCGCAATTCTGTGAGCACAGAGAAGCCCCCCAGGGGCTGCCGGCTAAGTCCGCAGCGGAGGTCCTCCTCGGTTTTTTATTGTGTTTGTTCTTTATTTCTCTCCTCCATGATAATGTAAGTTCTTAGGAGGGCAAAGATATTAAGTTTGTTCATCAGAACAATGCCTGGAACATATCAGGCCCTTAGTCAATATTTGTTGAACAAACGAACGAAATCTTCAGAGGAAAAAGCTTTTTATCCATCCGGGCAGGGCCTTGTGGTCCTTAGCAAGCCTCCAAAAGGCAAAACCAAACAAATCCTGGACAACTGACTGAGACTCCATTTTTTCATAGAGTCAAACTGGAGGTTAGTGTGGCGAGTGGGCAGAGGGGATTTCTGCTGGCTGGAGTAGGGAACACCAGCTGCTGCGTGCTGCCTGCCAGTCTTGTTTCCACGCATTTATTTATTTATTATTTTTTAATTTTTAATTTTAATCTGTGTGTGTGTGTGGAGATGGGTGTCTCCCTCTTGCCCAGGCTGGTCTGGACCTCCAGCGATTACAGGTGTGGATTACAGGTGCGAGCCACCGCCACCTCCCCCACCCCCCCCACCCCCACCACCCCCCCACCCCCGGTTTCCCACTCTTCCCACAGCCCCCTTCCTGGGTCTTACGCTGTGCGCCTGTTCATTCGACATGATGGCTATGGGGAACAAATAAATTGCAGGACTTACTGTATCTTTTCCTCCCCAGATATATAATGACACTGGGACTTGAAAGCATCATCTTCAGTTGCAAGATCTTGTCCTTAAGAAGGCGGACTCGCTGCACAGCTGTGGCTGGCAGGACTGCACGCCAGGCTGCGGTCCTGGGCGCCCTTAGTCAGGACAAACAGGACAGGAATGAGGGGAGAGGAGGGAGGCGGAGGGGGTGCCAGCTTTCTGGGTGTCTTCCTCCCCGCTCCCTAACCCCAGTTAACTGGAGAAGGCACCAAGTTCCAGACCTTCGCACAAGCCGCAGGTGCCTGGAATGGAAGGAAGGGGGTGGAGAGGACCCGGGGCGCTCACCACACGGGGCTGGGCAGGGGAGAGCCCGGCTCAGGGAGAGCCACACAGTGTCAGGGAGACTCCGCAAGCTCAGGTCCCACCAGGCAGACACCTCCTCCTGGCTGCCCGAGGAGCGAGCATGCTGGAGCCACTAATAAGTGGGCCTGCTGACACTCGCTGAGAGACTGAGGGGTCACCATGCAGGACTGTCTTGGCGCCTTTCCGCATTTTCGCTCCAGGTCCCAGAGTTGTGGCAAGGGTGTGGTGGGGGAGCAGGGGCCCTCCCCTTCCTTAAGCCCAGGCAGAGAGGAGCCCCGTGGCTCTCTCTGCTCCTGTATTCGCAGTCACCTTCCTCTTCAGCCTTCTGTGGGGCACACCCCATCCCCTCACATCCCCTGAAGCCTCTTCTGGCCCCTCGCCTTCCCATGCCTGCCTACCCCTGAGTTGTTCTTAGACTTTTACAGCTCACTCGACATCACATCTCTCAATATATGTCTTCCCAGGCAAACTGCGAAATATGAAAAGCCATATGTTCTTTTGCCTTAAGCTTTCTCTCTTTTCCTGATTGTCAAGTACTCCAGCAGTTTCTCTTATGTTTAAACCAAAGCAATAACCCTGCCTGGCCACCAACTGTGCCCCAAAAAAATCAGTTCTGCGCTAGTTTTCTCCATACAAAATGAGATTTCTAAGGTCCCTTCCAGCTTTTAAATTCAGGGACTTTCCAAGGAGAACTAGAATTGGTTTACTAGATACAGCTGCTCTGGCTATACTGGTTTGGGGTCTAAATGCATTGCTTCTGGAGGTCACGGCTGGGTGGAATCTGTGAGCAGCTGGCAGGAAGAGGGGCTAAACATCGACCCCTGGTTCCCTCCCTCCTGGACACTCATGACCTGTCTCAGTTCTTCTAAAACTAGGTCCCTGGAGCTGTACACATACAAGGTCTGACTATTACATTTGTGAACTTGCCACTGTGCACTTATGTTGGCAACGCTGTAAAACAACTCAGTAGGGTTTTATAACCTTGGTATATCAGTGTCTCACAGCTGTGTTTGTGTTAACTTGTGGCAGTGTCTTGCTAAGTGGCATTCGGTATCTGTTGAGTGTTTTTGTGTGCCGTCACAAGAATGTCAGAGCTTGAATTAGAGTAATAAACAAACATTTGTAAATTTCTTGTTAAACTTGGCAAAAGTGGAAATGAAATCAGGGACATGTTAGTTCAAGTTTATGGGAATAGTGCCATGAAGAAAACAGCAGTGTACAAAAGGATTAAATGTTGTTCTCAGAGGAGAGAAAGCATCACTGACAAACAGATGTTAGGGCAGTCAATAACAAGCAGAACTGATGAAAACACTGCAAAAATCCCCCCAAATGGTGCATCAAAATTGTAAGCTGACTGAGAAGCATAGCAGACCAAGTAAACATCAATAGAGAAACAGTTAGAAAAATCTTAACTGAAAAGGTTGCCCAACAACTCATGACTCTTGCATCGTGACAATGCACCAGCTCACACAGCACTGTCTGTGAGGGAGTTTTTAGCTAGTAAATGAGTAACTGTCCTGGAAACACTCTCCCTACTCACTTGATCTGGCCCCCAGTGACTTTTTCATTACCTGAAGATAAAGGAAATATTGAAAAGAACACATTTTGATGACATTCAAGACATCAAGCGTAATGCAATGCCACCGTTCATGGCCATTCCAGGAAAAAGGTTCCAAAATTACTTTGACAGGTAGACTAGGCACTGGCGTCAGTGCATGGCTTCCTAAGGAGAGTACCTCAAAGATTACGATAGTGATATTCAACAATGAGGAATGTAGCACTTTTTCTAGGATGAGTTTATAAACTTAATTATCAGACTTCACACGACCAACCTGATATACATTCTGGCTGAGATATAGCGGGGAGTAGAGGGGAATCTTTTCCTATAAGTTTAACTCTGAAAGGAGGAAATTTTTCAGAGAAACTTTTGCTAGGACATCATGAGCTACAAAAACAGAAAATCATAGAAACATCCAGACAGAGCCCACATTCTTGCAAGTAACTTGAATAAAAGGCAGATGTTGACACACGAATTTTAGGCAGCCTTAAGGCCCAGGTCATTTCCCTCAACTGGACCATGAAGAGAGAGGAGGCACCAAGCAGATCTTCAAACCACTGCTGCACAGCGTGGGTGGCAGCTTTCCAAAGCCCGTGCGGACCAAAGACGATGGGCTTTGGGATGGTTCACATGTAGCTTTTACTCCAGCTTTACCCTTTTTTGATTGTCCAGCCTTGGACAAGCTTCTTCTCTAATTCTTAGTTTCTTTTCTATTGAATAGGAATAATATCTCTATACCATTGGGTTGAGTGAATATTAAATGAGAATGAATGTGTGTCATTCAGAGTGCTATTGGATTCAAACTGCTATTGGTATAAGGACGATGGCAGTGGATTATGGTGTGCTGAGGGACCACTGTCCCCGGAAGGCCAGAGAATCTGGCTTGGAGGCCATGAAGTCAGGAAGGCTCCCCAGATGTCACTGCATATGCTCCCATGGGATGCTCCTGCTGCAGCAGCTGGCACAGCATCCCTGTAGCTCGCACCATCTGCCCCCAGCCTACAAGGCATCTGCTGGGGCTCCTGGCATCGCTTCTGAGCAAGGCTGGGCACCACTGCCTGCCTAATTGAAGTCTCACAGAACCTGAGTTCCCAGTTTAATTATTCCTCCAGGTGTCTCTCTGGCCCTGGGAAGAAGGCCCACCCTCTCCAACCCACTTTTCTCCATCGTGTTTAATTCATTTGAGACAGTCACCTACCTATGTTTAAGGATGATTCTATTCTTGGGTGAAATTCAGCCTTTTAACTTTCTTCTCTAGGAACAGAATGGCATGACCTAGGCAGGAAGCACCAGGTTCCCTGCAGCCTCATCACTTTACTCCCTCCATCCCTGACAACCCCAGGTTAGTACCTTGTCCCTCCCTCTCCTAAAGCCTACACTATCTTTAGGCCGCCTGGTAAATTCTTCATTTCTTGCTAGAGTCAAATGCACATTGCCAGCTGAGCCACCACCTGGCTGTCCTTTGATTCAACACCCAAATGCCTCCAAGGCCCAGACCAGTAGTTCTCAGTCCTGGCTGCACATTACAATCAAAGGGGTGAAGGAGAGTCTGATTTAATTGGTCTTGAGTGAGCCCAGTTGTAGGTATTTTTAACAGCTCCCCAGTTTATTTTATCAGGAGAACTGTCTTCTAAAATACCATCAAGGTTTTACTTATAACACCAAAAGTTTTAGGCAAGAAATGAAAATTTAAAGTATAATATCAAACAAGAGCAGAAGAGGATAATATACTCCCAATCTCTAATAATCTATCTGCAAATATTAACTTTCGAATCAACAATTTTGCAAGTGGGGACTACAAATTAGCCTTTTTTGTCCATTTCAGCTTCTGGTTTTGAAAGTCATATGGAGTCCTTCTTGGCCATTGTGTTCTTATTCATATTGAATTTGAAATAAAGGGAGAGGCAGAGGAGGGGGGGTCTTGGAGAGATGCGACATAAGGCCTCATTGTCCAGTCACTCTAAGATAAATGAAGAAGGGCAGATTCTAACTTCTGCTTCTTTTAAATGTTTGGTTCATTCAACATGAATCATCCGATGACAAAATGATTGAAGTAAAAATATTGACAGCTGTGAAAATACCAGGGTGTTTATTACTCATCTCTGGCTCCACACGTCTCTTGTCAATTTCCCCTTTCTGAAGTGTCAGTCATGATGGTAAGACAAAAGCAGAGGGAGGGAATCAATAAGCCTTCGCAGATGGAATAGGTAAGATGCCATACAGCATTGGAGAAATGTAGAAATGACATCTCAACGTGACTTACTTTGTGGATATGAGTCACCTGCGTTTCAAGGCTGTGCTGTGGATGACTGTGGGAACAACTCTATTCTCCTGCTGCCGCCATTGTATAAAATCCATGAGAAGACTTACCTAAAGCTGCCATTTGGTGCACAACCAGGCAGAAATGCAGTGGCTAAGGAAGAGAAGGTCCCCACCAGGGGTGGGCGATTGTCATTCTTATTCCTCATTAACACCTGAATCCTGTGGTCAGGAGTTGCACCTCCCACGGTAGAAGCTGAGCTGAGCTGGCTGTCAGACGTGCCCTTTGTCTGCTGCCCTTGTGGCTGGGGTCTGAGCACCCCTTTGTCTGCTGCCCTTGTGGCTGGGGTCTGAGCACAGCTACTTGAACAGGCTCCACCACATACAGCAACCCCCGGAACTAGAATCAGAAACTCCATCACCAGATAATAACACGTAACACCTCTTTAGGGTTGTCAGATGCAGAGTGCCAGTGCTAGCAAATGGTACAGTATCAACGGGGGGCAGGCTGCAACACTAGAGGTGCAATACTGGCAGTGGAGGGGCATTGCGGGCCAGTTCTGTCCTATGATGGAGCTAATGAAAGCACCTGTAGTGAGAGTAAGATGGAGTCAGGCGGGCTAGGGTGGACATGACACAGCTGGTCTGGTCAGTTTAAGTCTGCCTGACCTTCACCCCCTGTCTCTCTTTCTTACTGTTTTGTAAATTTAGTTCTCATGCTAAGGATGCCTGTCCTGAATAGTTAGGTGGATTGACTTAGAAGATTAGCTTTTGAATTGGAATGTTGTAATAGGTCTGAGTTATGCTGATTATTATTTAAGATAAGGGTTAATGTGATCTATGCTTTGGACTTATGTATTAAACTGTAATTTTGGAAACAGAAGAACAGAACAGTCTTGGAGAGCCTAAAACGGTCTTGGAGAGGCTACTCTGAATGTTCTCCAGAAACCCAGCCTTCTGACAAAGTTTGGTGGACCTATCCCGTCTCTGCATATTGGCTGACAGGGCCAGGCAACTCTTCTCTCTTTGCCCATAACACTAGCTTTGAACCTCTCAGGCATTTGGTAAGCTATTCAATAGCCTTATAAAAAATTTTTTTGTAGAGACAGTGTCTCACTATGTCACCCAGGCTGGTCTCAAACTCTTGGGCTTAAGTGATCCTTCCACTTTAGCTTCCTGAGTATCTGAGATTACAGGCATAACTACCACACTCAGCTCCAATAACCTTTTCAATTTTTTTTCATTTCTCCTTAAATTACCCTGAATTATTGCAACAGCCATGCAATGGCCTCTCTACCCCAATCCTTACTCTTCTGTGGTTTATTCTCAATGGAAGAGCTACAGCATTCCCATGGTAACAGTCATGGCATAACTTCTGTCAGCTCAAATTCTCCCGTGACAACCATCTCACTCAGAATAAGAGCCAAGACCTTTACAGCAGCCTACAAGGGTCCACACTGTCCCACCCCCACGTCCCCCTCTGCACAAATGCCCATCACCATTTCTTGCACTCTACCTGCAACAGCCACTCAAACACACCTGCCTCACAGACTGTTCATGTGCTAAAATTCCACCTGGAATGTTCTTCCCCTGAAATCCACATGGCTTCTTCCTTCATCTCCTTCAAGCCTTTGCTAACATATTCCCAGCATGAAGGCTTTCCTGACAACACTGCATTGCCATTTCTTGTCCCCTCTCCCTGCTTTAGTTTTCTCCCTGAAACTTACCATCATCTGACATCTAACATGTTTAAGGTGACTAGATTTTAACATTGGTAAAGTGGGACACCATTGGGGGTGGGGGGGTGGGGGTGGGGTCTGACAACAATGCAAACTTTGATAAGCAGTTCTCAACAATTATTTGTTATTACTAAAGTTTAACATTATAAAATTAACAAAAATAATATAAAATGCATATCCTGGTGAAATAGCCATATGGCAGCCAAAAAACGTGTATTCCCTTCCTGTTCTCCTGTGTTCCCTAGCTTGTCATGCATTCTTTCCAAAAATCAGGGCTTTGGGGCAGTGCCTGTGGCTCAAGGAGTAGGGCGCTGGCCCCATAAGCCAAGGGTGGTGGGTTCAAACCCAGCCCCGGCCAAAAAAAAAAATAGGGGCTTTTTTAAAATGCCACAGGACAAATTGTTAAAAATCAGGACAGGACAAATTGTTAAAAATCAGGACTGTCCCACCAAAAGCATGATGTCTGGTCACCTTACTCTAGAGGTATTTGTTTGTTCCAGACAGTTTGGCTCCTTCTGAGCTAATTGTCCTTGCCTAGAAGCAGGGAGGGAGCCAGTCTCCTTCTGATACCTTGCCCAGGAGGGGAGTAGGGAGTTTACATATGCCTTTTCATTTCCAAATGAAGTTACATTAACCTCTTCATTCCCAAATGGAGTTACATTAAACCTTTTCAGCAGCCCAAAAAAAAAAAAAAAAAAAAACCATATATTGCCTTCCCATTCTCCAGCTAGTCCCTAGCTTGTCATGCATTCTTCCCAAAAATCCGGACTTGTTTAAAATGCCACAGGACGTGGGACAAATTGTTAAAAATCAGGACTGTCCCACCAAAAGTGGGATGTCTGGTCACCTTATTCTTTGGGAAACTAACTAGGTACTGGTTTCTTCTCTGTCAGCCTTGCTTATTTCTTAATTGCCCCTTTGGA
>CAUYQV010135453.1:0-15294 GCA_963574575.1 Galagoides demidoff
AATGGTTGGGCATTGTGGCCGGTGCCTGTGGTCCCAGCTACTTGGGAGGCGGAGACAGGAGACTCGCTTGAGCCCAGGAGTTGGAGGTTGCTATGAGCTGTGATGCCATGGCACTCTACCCAGGGGGATAGCTTGAGGCTCTGCCTCAAAAAAAAAAAAAAAAAAAAAAAAGAAAAAGAAAAGAAAAAGAAAACCTTTGTATCCACTCATTAAGCCCAAGCCCAGGGACAGGGGCAGCAGGGTGGCTGTCCAGACTCTGATATAGCACAAGGGACAGCACTTCAATAACCTAAGGCTTGGCTGCTCCAAGAGTGGCCTGTGGACCAGGAGCCTGGTAGAAATGCAGGCCCTCTGCCCCCATCCCCGACCTACTGAATCAAAACCTGCCTTTTGCAGAACTCCAGGTCACTTGAGTCTGAGGCGGCTGCTCTAAATGAAAGGCAATTTAAAAACCTCACACCACTATTTTTGCCAAAGCATTCATTGTTTCAAGGTTCTTTTGAAAACTTAATCCCCTGAGCCACAGAAACAATTTTGTGGCTATGTTCCACAAAATAGGAATCTATGCTCTTTTACATGTCATTATAATGGGGAATGTTAGCTTTGCTTATAAAACTCAGCTGGGAAGCTCTGAGAGCCATGTAACTAAAAAGCACAAATTCAAATTCACAGCCTGAACGTTTACAGAAAATGGCTTTGATCTACTTGCTGCTTATTGATACTTGGAATGTCCCTGCTTTAGTCACCTGGAAAGATCCCAAGGTTTCAGCATTTAGGAGTTCTGTAGTGTTCTCACTCTCATTTTCTGTCCCCTAAAGAGAATGTCAACTCCCTGATGTCCCTCCTATCTTCCAACAGCAGCTGGTGGAAGGCTGGAAGCAATAGGGCAACAGAGGTGTAGTCGAGGTCCTACCAAGAAGCAACAGGAGGGCAGCTCAGGAGGCCCAGGGTGCAGGGCTGGTTGGCTGCCTTGTTGGTACATGGTCATGGCTGCCCTAAGTAACTCCTGGTTCCCTCACCTCTATGCCATATTTAAGGCAATTAAATAACAACAACATCATAATGACAGCAGCTTACCTACTGAAATACTGTACTAGGACTGTCTTCAATTTTAACTCATTACATCCTCACAGTAAGCTGGAGGAGTGGGAGTAGGGGAAGCTGGGATACACTATTATCACCTCCATTTTACATAGGAAGAAACAGAGGCACAAGAGTTTAGGAACTTACCCTAAGTCCCAGAACTAAGAAATAGCGGACCCTGGCTGAACTCCAACCTCTGGAGTGGATGCTTCACCATTTGTTATATCCCTCTGCAAACTGTGACAAACTATATAATGGAACTTACTGGTTGTGCTGCTCTTCAAAAAACAAAGTTTAAACTAAAAACTGGAAATATTTGGCAAAAAGCAAACATCGGCTTCTCAGTGGGGCAGATCAGGGTTGCCAGTGCTCTCACATAGACGGGAATATAATCCAAGTGCTGAAGCAAACAGATTTCCTACCAAACCACTTGGCAAGTTGTACAAACCTCCCCAACATAAATACCTTGCAACGAGGCTGGGATATTAAGGCTCTTAACCCAAAGGGGACTTGAACTGTTGCTATTAAAAAGCCCATGAGTTGTGGCCTGGAAAGTTCTTTCTATCTAACAAACACAATTCTGGTTTCTGATTACCAGCTCAACTCTACTGGGAGGAAATACAAACTCCTAAGCAACTTTTAGAAGACCTCAATTTTTCAGGCATGTTCATTCACAGATAATTTCTTTCAAATCCAACTCTTTCTTCCCTCCTTCACCAGCTGGGCTCCCAATAGCAAAAGAGCTACCACCATCTGCACTTCCCCAGATCAAACAAGTCCCCAGCACTCACACAAAGAAATGGCCATAAATCTAACCCTAGGAGCATCAGCTGCACCTCAGAATTCCAGAGTGTAAAAGGTTCCAGAAGGGTAATTTGTCCAGTATCTTCACTTGATGGACACCAACACTCAGAGAAGTTAGGAAATGTGTCAAAGACCAGCACCTGGATTTAGAGCCCTGCCTCTAACTTGTAAAATCCCTCTTTTCCAAGAAAGGAGTGACGACTACTGTGAACATCAGAAACTCAGAAATACTCTGGGGTACCAAACAGCTCTCCCATAATCTTATGGGAGCCTCCTATCCTGACTACCTAAAGCAGGCGTCCTCAAACTATGGCCCGCGGGTCACATGCAGCCCGCCTAAGACATTTATCCGGCCTGCCGGGCGTTTTTGCCACAGCTGCCTGTGCTGCTTAGCAGCTGACTCGTCCTGGGGTCTGCAGTCCGGTCCTCCAATGGTCTGAGGTGACAGTGAGCTGGCCCCCTGTTTAAAAAGTTTGAGGACCCCTGACCTAAAGTCACTTACATTTTTATTGTACTCTTTTTATAAGAAAATCTTTCTGAAGAGAAGAAATAATACATTTCTAAAAATCAGGAGCTTTAAGCATCTAGAATTAGGATTTAATCCAAAATTCTTCCTGTAGCCTACAAGGCTCTCTCCATGAGGCGTCCAGGCTCCCCGACTGGCCTACCTTCCAACACTCTCCCTGTTCACTGGGCCCTTGCTGTTCCTTCACATCAAGCACCCTCCCGCCTCTGGTCCCCCCCCTTGCTGTTCACTCCAACATGAGAGCTCTTGCTCCAGAAAAGCACACAGCTCTGCCCCTTCCTCCCTCAGGAATCTTCTCAGAGTGGCCTTCCTTCCCAGGCTGACTCCACATGGCCACTTCCTTCTTTATTTTCTTGGATGTACTTGACCTTACATTAAAGAGACATTCATTTTCTGTCTGCCTACTACACTGTGCATTCATTGAGGACAGAGACTTTGTCTTGTTTATTGCAATTTTCCTAGCACATGAAAGTGATTGGTTTAAGGTAACGTAAATCTTTAGTTTTGAATTTAATTTTTTGAGTTTCATCGAGTCAAGGCACACCTATAAACTAGCATAACCATACCTTCTTCTCGGGTAATAATGTACATTCTTAGGAAAGAAGCTGTGTCCTTTACCTTATGTTATGATAAGCTCAATTTTGCATACTAACAGTATCCTGCAGTGGTTCTCAAAGCATGATCCTGGGCTAGCAGTCCCAGCATCCCTTCCGAATGTGTTAGAAATGCAAAATTTCAGGATCCTACCTAGGGTAGAACCCACCAAGTTCCTCTACCCCCAAAGTAACTCTCATGCACATACAAATTGCAGGACCATTACCACAGTAGAAAGTTGTGTGATCTAAAAGCCATGAGTCACTGGTCTCAATTCTGCTATCCCAAAGCCATGGGACAGTAAGATCACTCAGATTCACTGGCCTCAGTGATCACTGAAGCCTTTTCCACCCAATGCAGCCAGCCAAGTGTTCTGTGCATGTATTTACTGCAATATCTCCATTCTAGGTCACTGAGCTCAAAAGATGCTTCGCCCATAAGGAGTCAATCCCAACAGGATTAAAAGGTCTGGATTCCACTTTCAGATTATAATTGGAGGGTAAGGAAGGCACTACTATCTACTACCTTTGTGTTATACAAGTCTTGAAAAACTAAATTTAGCTGAGGCAGTAGGGATTCAGTCCTGCCAGTGAGAAGTGCAGCTGCTGTCTGCCTTTGAGCAGTTTCAAAAGCAGCTTCGAGAGCGACTCTAGTTGTAGAAAGTTTGAGAAATGAAAACATTTATTGCCTTTCCGTGATTAAAAAGGTAAAATAAATGAGGACTGGCATTTAAAAAAAAAAAAAAAAGACTACAAAAACAGGATTACTGTTTGTTAAGTGCCCACGATGTGCTAGTTAATAGAATCATCAGAACTTCTGGGGACAGGAGGGAGGCGGCATTGAGATGAGACAGCACATGCTCAGCTGGGAAACCCCATGACACTGAACCACAGCGTTAATTCTTTTTCTTCAGAATTGTTTGGTTTTCATAAATGTGGTGTGGAAATAGTACTTGTGCATTATGAAATATTCCTCAGGGCAAATAATGTTATATTCAGTACTCGTCCCTGACTCTAGAATGGGTGATCTGTAGTCACTCTAGAACCTTTCTGATCCACACCTTCCTCTTCATAAATTTACTTCAGTGTGATACAGAGTATCATATGAGAAATACTTGAGGGAAATGGACAAGATCTTTAAAATGGATGAAAGAATAAATTATCATTAACTATCAAAACCTAGTGTTTGGTCACCCCGTATTAACATAATTAATAAGAAACAATTTCTTTCTTATTAAATAGAAAAGATTGGGCTCGCACTGTGATAATTTGACAAAAGGCATAAAACAGGTGCCTAAGTAACCAAGACCTATCAAATCCTAGGTAATTTAGGAGAATTAGTGGAAGAGAGCTCATCCACTTTGATTTCTAATTTTTTTTTTTTTTTTTTTTTGAGATAGAGTCTCACTTTGTCACTCTTGGTAGAGTGTCATAGCATCATAGCTCATAGCAACCTTCAACTCTTGGGCTCAGTTTTTCTATTTGTTAGTAGAGACAGGGTCTCACTCTTGCTTAGGCTGGTCTCGAATTCCAAAGCTTAAGGATTCACTTGCCTCGGCCTCCCAGAGTGCTAGGATTATAGGTGTGAGTCACTGTGCCTGACAAGCTCACCGAGTTTGAAAATTACAAAAGGCTTCACGACAGAAGTGGCAAATCGGGTTCTTGATTTATACACCAGACTGGTATATTGGTGGGAGTGGATTGGAGGCAGTGGTGGCATCTTAGAAGGCAGAAATCAAAGTACAACATGCGGAACTGTTTCTAAAGGGCAAACACGTGCCCTAGTGAGCTGACGTCCCCACCTGTGAACTACTCAGTGAGAAAAGCTCCTGTGACAGTGACTCACTGCTGTGTGCCTCAGACCCTTCCTGCTCTGCTCTGTCACAGCCAATTACAGTTCCCAGGCTCTCCTGACTGAATGCAGGGCAGGTCCAGCTGGTGGAGGGCAAAGCTCTGACCCCAGGCAACAATTACCATTTGAACGTTTAAAATCCTTCATTCTCACTATAGTTCACTCAACTTTGGGCATAGCTTTAAAATGAAGAATCCTGTGATCCTATTAATATTTAAACCAAAGTGGTTCCTACTTTCTAAATCTTTTCTCATGAACTTCCACCACTACTATGGTTACAAGTCTTTCATTTAAAGCACAATTTTGTAACAAGATTATGTTCAGATTTAACATTTAGCACTGCATCCCTTTTAAAAATTCAATAGCTGTTACTTTAATATCATTTACTTTAGGCTAAAATTTACCTTTAATTTTTACCTTGTGGACAAATACACATATCTGTGTGTGTAGGCTTAAAAAAACTTCACCCGGACTCCACAGGCATTCCTCAGCCCACCTGTAACTATCATGATGTAGCACCTACAGGGAAGCCTTGGCTAGAAAATGTGGAGTCTCACCATGGCGTGCCCTGTTCAGTGGTTCTGTTGGGACTGACCACTCACAGCACTGGAGGGGCTGCATGCAGCCCCATGCCCAGAAGTGGACTCCACACCAATAAAATGAGAAGCTCTGCAGGTAAATCCAGCAATTGTCCTTCCCTACAAACACCCAACACAACAACTATCCATGCAAGCGAGCACCTTCAGAAGAACCAAAAACAGGTGACGATCATGGTACCTGGTTTTAACACCTTTGTATCAAGGAAAGAGGCACTGAAGAGGGCAGAGAGACAGTCTGACATCTCCTAAGCCACCTTCCCCAGCCACCCACAGTGCCACACCAGCACACCCAGGGGAGACAGTCTGTGCACCAAGGGGAGGGAAAGTGAAGTGACTGTGGGACTTCACATTAAAAGTCAGGGCCACAAGGACACAGGAGAACACAGCTGGTTCCCACAGCTGGTGCCCTCAGAGGGAGAATTTGGGCAGAGGGAACTCCTCTGCCCAGAAACCCAATGTCCTATTAGTCTCTCATCTGCAGAAACAGAGCAGCCTAGGGCCTGCAGTAAAGCCGTTAGGCAGTGAGACCACAAAAGCTGCAATCCTTGGCTAATTCCTACAGCTGTGCTGGCTTAGAGATGGTGGACTTGGGGTGCATATGACCCAGTGAGACTATGTCACCCTCCTCCAATTCCAGGCAGCACAGCTCAGGGAGAGTCTCCATCTACTTGGGGAAAGAGAAAAGAGCTCAGAAGACTTTGTTTTGTAGCTAGGGTAGGGTACCATCTTGAGGCGCCTGAATCCAGGTCTCAGTTCCTCAATGGTATTTCTGGGCCCACCTGGGCCAAACGTAAACATACTGCCTGAAGTACCAGGTCCTGGCAGGGTTTACCACTTGCTGGTTAGTAAAAGTCAGAGGTAGCCAGGCAGTAGTCCCCACTGCCACTGGGTAAGACTGGGCTGGCTTCAGGTGTGATCTGGTGCTGGTGGCTCTGAGGGAGTACCCATGTCCTTCTTCCCCAACTCCAACAGCTAAGCACAGAGAGTGAGAGACTCTGTCTAGTCATCCAGGGGATTCTCTTGTCTTTCACCCAAGCTCACCAAGATGGTATCGCCAGGAGTCTACAGGAGTGACAGACAGCATCACTGGGCTTGAAGCACCCCCTGCGCTGATACAGCTGCAGTGACCAAAGACTTAGCCATAACACTTAATTAATTACCTTTCAACATCTCAAAAGGTTTCTCAAGAAGCATGGGTTCAAATAAGCCCAGACTCTGAAGAGTAAATATCTAATCCTTCAATGCCCAGACATGACAAACATTCACAGCATCGCGGTGTCAAGACATGACCTAACCAAACAAGAAACAACGATCCAGTGAGCAGGATCCTGTATTTGAGCTGCTATAAGCACTTCAAAAAATTGAGAGAAACAATGGCCACACTGTCACTGTTTTTCAATTTAAGGTGGCATCTATTCATGCTATTACCGGCACCTACACTGACTGTCTCCTTCCCTGGTCCCCACCCAAATCCTACTGGATCCATTCTTCAAGGCCCACCTCACATTTCCACCTCAGGCAGGAAGCATTTCCTAGTGACTCCAGTGTCTCCCCAGTTCTCCTGTCTTGAACCCTTAGAGTATGTTAGGTTAGCACTTTATTATTCTCCAGTATCTTCATCAGTCTTGTCTTCCCAACTGGATGTCATGCATTTTGTAGGCAAGGGCCATATATCATCTTCTCCTTTTGTGTGTTTTGGATGGGGGGAGACAGAGTCTCATTCTGTTGCTCCGGCTAGAGTGTCAGTGTCATCATCACAGCTCACAGCAGCCTCAAACTTCAAAGTCGTAGGCTTAAGCCAACCTCTTGCCTCAGCCTCTTGAATAGCTTGGACTACAGATGCAAGGCAACAAACCCAGCTAAGTTTTCTATTTTTTAGCAGAGAATCTTGCTCTTGCTTATGCCAGTCTCAAACTCCTGACCTCAGGCAATCCTCCCACCTCAACCTCCCAGAGTGATAGGATTATAGGCATGAGCCACCATGCCTGGCCTGTATCTTCTTAAATAGAGTTTAGAACATTTTAGATACACGCATGCCTCCTGACTAGTAGGTTACTGAAACACAGGCATTTGGGCATATTTATAAGATATGAATAGAGGTTATACCACCTTTGAATACCTGTATGACCCAAAGCAGAGTGGATACAGTGATCATATTCTTCAGTTTAACACTCTGACAAATATCATCAGGTCTTAGGAAAGACACAAGGTGATTTTGCAGAGAAGGACGGAGGCCACAGTTACATATATAGCAATGCAGTGGTTTTAGGTAAATTAACTTAGCAGCTATACAAGAGAAAAACTGGGAAAAGCTGATCAGCTAGTATGACTTGATTTCTAAGTCTGAACTGCTTGTATAAAATATCTTACACATCCTTTCCTGAGAATTCAGAAAAAGGGAAAGTGCAATAACCCACCAGCCCCTTACTGTAGTGACGTGCAAAGTTCAAGGACTACCTCTCCCACTTTACAGTCAAGCTCCACAGAGTAGTCTAAAAATACTTTCACAGAAAGCCAAAAAGATCAGGTTTCTAAATGTGGGCTACATGAAATGCTATATACATATCTCCATACGCACATATCTGGGTGGTATTTGTTCAAATACTATAGTCCCAGCAGTGACTTTATTTAGTCTGGTCGTTCCTAAAACAAACACACATAACTTGAATTACATGCACATCCACATGTAGGAGAAACCATCTTGAAACAATTAGACTGCTCCGGTAAGAGTTTCAGGGCACTGGCCTCCTCCCACTTCCTCACATCCAGCACAGAAGGGAACAGACGGGCAGAGGCAGGCCAAACCGGACTCCGCAAACAGCCTGCAGCTGGAGCTCTCTGCCTGGCTCCGTTTTGTTCTATTCGGACCCACAACATGGCCCTTCCTTTATTCTGCCCTAAATGAATTCCAGTCATTCAACTGCATTTACTATTTTTTAACCCCTCTTTGATCAGTCTCAGAGGGAAAAAAATTCCTGGCATGGTTTTTTATCTTTCCCTCAAAGGAAATATTGCAGGCAGAAACTGCCAAGTCTATGGCATTACCAAACCGCCCATCTGGTTACTGACCTTGGGTTACCTGGCTTCTGGAGATGGCTGCCTTTGCCGCCACATTCTTTAGGACTTTCTGGGTTGTCTGGTTGTCTAGGTAGTAAAGGCTGAGTATTTCTCCATTTAAATTGCCCTGGAAGTTGCCAGAATAGTTCTTTCCCCCCTGAATCCCAGTGTAACTCACCCCTAAGTAATTTACCCATGAGATATTATCAACAAAAACAGTGTTTTCTCCATAAGGACCATATGAAAAAAGTCACATCCACAAATACCAACTAAAGGCCTCCTTTGCACCTGGAACAATGGGAAAAAAACTACATAATGACAAACATTATATGATCCTTGTCCTCAGACAGCTTACTATGTTACATGGGATTCAAGTCTTTTGGAAAACAAAGGATTTTCCTTCTGGAGACATTTCCATTGTTCCTCTTCTTTCCATGGACTATATCAAGTTCTAAATAGAGGTTCCAATATTTAAGAAAAGTAAAACTTTAAAAAAAAAAAAAAAAAGACTGAAAGAACCGGGCAAGAGGAGAGGGCAGAAGCAGACAGCCTTCCCTCCCAAAGAAGACAGAGGCCTTTGGCTAGACTGACAGGCAACTGCAGATTCCCAAGCAAAAATACAAAGTGAGTTATCACAAAAGCTCTGCAGAAAATAGGCCTCCAGGCCAGTTTTCACCTGAAACTATATAAACTGAAGGGTCACCTCTAACAAGCAGGCAGAAAATGCGGCCATATACTGTCAAGGACCTAACTTACAAGAGTGAGGCCTTACCCTTAGAGAGGAACTCCAAACATCTCTGACAGGTCCACAAACAAACACTGTCCCCGCAAGCTCATGGGTTTGGTCTAGCCAAGCGCTCCCGCAGAAGGAACTCAAGGGCAGCCAGCACTGGCCTGTCACTGACTCAGAGCCTCTCCTGGGAGGTTGACAGTTTATGTGCAACTAAACCCAACATACCTTGAAAAAATAGGAACAACAACAGAAAAGTCTCCTCAGCTGAGGAAAACTCCTCAGTTCCTCCTGAGGGAGATGTATGTACACCCAGGCAGGAACGCACAGATTAGACTAAATCCACGTGCAGAGGGGAGGGGGCAGGCTCCAATGGTGAGAAGGCTGAAGCCATGAAACAAGGGCTCACTTCACAACAAAATGCTTGACCTTGATATTGAAGACAAGACTGATTGTTTCTTTTTTTTTTTTGAGACAGAGCCTCAAGCTATCCCCCTGGGTAGAGTGCCATGGCATCACAGCTCATAGCAACTTCCAACTCCTAGGCTCAAGTGAGTCTCCTGCCTCAGCCTCCCAAGTAGCTGGGACCACAGGCGCCCGCCACAACACCCGGCCATTTTTTGGTTGCAGCCATCATTGTTGTTTGGCAGCCCGGGCTGGGGATTCGAGCCTGCCACCTTAGGTGTACGTGGCTGGCGCCTTAGCCGCTTGAGCCACAGGCGCCGAGCCAAGACTGATTGTTTCTAACCCCACAAGCCCATCTCATTCTGAATACTCAGACCATTAGCTTTGAATGAAAATATGGCTCTAGATTAAGAGTTAAGTCCATGATGTCTTTTAAAATTAAATTTTTGAATTATCAGTTAATAACTTTAATCATCAGAAAGAATATCCCATGCAGAAAAAGAAAGTGAAGTACTAATAGCCGATTGCTTATGGAAAATCCCACACTAGAAAGATAGCGATCCCCTCTCTCCTTTGCCATTACCTCTTAACTCTACATAAGTGCCATCGAGAGAAAAAACAGTTGACCTGTAAATACAAGGGTAGAGTTGTTACAACTGGTCATAAGGTTAATTCAGGGAGAACTTATTATGTGGGGCTTAGGGCTTAGTTTTATTATACGTAAAATGAAGTGGTGATGGTTATGTAACTGCTATGTGCATTTCTACCATTAGAGGAACAGAAGGAAGTATTGATAAGTGCTGAATGCGATGAACCTTGACAACATTATGCTAAGTCAAAGCCAGAGAAGAAGGCCACAGATTATGATTCCATTTATATGAAACACCCAGAACAAGAAAATCCACAGGGACAGAAGGCCGGTAAGTGGTTGAAGGGGACAGGGAGGAGGGGTTGAACTGGACAGCAATGACGGTTATACAACACTGTGAATGTGCTTGATGCCACTGAACTGTATTGCTGTCAAATGGTCGAGAATGCTGAATTCTATGTTATGTGTATTTTACCACAAAAAATGAAAGAGAAAAATAATAGGCTGGCCACCTACTTGACACATAATAAATATGAACAAAAGGTACAGATTTGTCAGGGTGATCACAACTGCGGCTCATGTTAACCTAGGTTTTCTAGCTTCACTCTGTCTCTCTCTCTTTTTTTTTTTAGAGAGTCTTACTTTGTCACCCTCAGTAGAAAGCCGTGGCTTCACAGCTCACAGCAACCTCCAGCTCTCGGGCTTAGGCGATTCTCTCGCCTCAGCCTCCCGAGTAGTGTCTTCTCTTTATTGAGTACCATCTTGGACAAAACCATCGTGGCATTTCTCTCCCCTTTCTCTGGGATGATGGCGAAAGGTTGTCTGCATGGACAATGACAAACTCGGACTGGGAGAGTAGGCACAAAGAAGGCTAAAGAGTGGTACAAAAAGCAGTTCAAAAGCTCTAGTGTCTGCCACCAAAAATCTCAGGTCAGAAAACAAAAACAAAAACAAAATTGAGCCCTGGATCTCTCCCCAGACCAAGTGATTCAGAACATGTAGAGTGATTCAGTGTATCATGGAATTAATATTTTTTAAAAGCACTCCAGGTGATTCCAATACCAGGATCAAGTATTGCTTTACTGCAGTGCCCACAGTGGGCTGGGTGCTATGCTCACTCTCTACTTACAAGACAGGGCCTGCAGCTGAGGGTGCCCCTTCCACATCCTCTGGGACTCCTTGAGTCTCTGAGCACGGTGGCCCTTAGAAGCAGCACTCAACCTTTGAGGGACAAGAGATCAGGGATGGATATCCTATTTTTTTATCCCTCGGGTGGGATAACTATGAGGCCTCATAAGCTAACTTTTTTCTGTAAAGGGACAGGTAATAAATATTTTGGGCTTTTTGAGCTATATAGTCTCTGTCTGCTGTAACTAATCTGCCTTTGTAGAGCAGGAGCCGTCATAGATAATGCCCAAATGAACAGTGTGGCTGTGTTCCAATACAACTTTACTTATAAACACTATTCGCCTATAGTCCCAGTTACTCAGGGACTGAGGCAGGAGGATCACTTAAACCCAGGAGGAGTTCAAGTACAATGCAGATAACATAGTAAGACCTCATTTTCTTAAAACAATTTAAAAAAAAAAAAAGACAGTAGGCTATAGTTTTTCAACCCCTGCTCTGGATCAAAACCAGTGGTTCTCCTAACCCTTTTGGCTGGCACCAGGGATAGGTTTTGTGCGAGACAATTTTTCCACAAGACCCCTTGGGGAGCCAGGGAGGATGGTTTCAGGATGATTCAAGCACATTTCCACCTCAGGTCACCAGGCATTAGATTCTCCTAAGAAGCACAACCTAGACCCCTGGCAGGTGCAGTTTACAGCAGTGTCTGGGCACCTATGATAATCTAATACCACTGCAGATCTGACAGGAGGCGGAGCTCAGGTGGTGATGGGAGCAATAGGGAGCAGCCCTAAATACAGACAAAGCTTTGCTTCCTCATCCTGGGCCCACCTCCTGCTGTGCGGCCTCATTCCTACCAGGCCACGGACTGGGTACTGGTCTGTAGCTTAGGGGTTGGGGACCACATGTCTAAACAGATTCCCAGAACTCTCATCAAGAAAGAGTCCCAGTTGCCTAAAATAAGAACCTGTAAATAACACACCCTATGTAGGCTTCTTCCTTCCCTATGCTTCCAGGCTACAGAAACCATCTCCACTCAAATTATCTCATCCTCAGAACTACAGTTACACAGTTAACTAATATCATTAGGATGGATATAAACAAATAAATACAGGCATGCATGCATACACGCACACAAATACTTTTTTTATGGTTTTGTGGGGGGTTTTTTGCAGTTTTGGGCCAGGGCTGGGTTTGAACCTGCCACCTCTGACATAGGGGGCCGGTGCCCTACTCCTTTGAGCCACAGGCACCGCCCCAAATATATGTTTTTTTTGTTGTTGTTTCTTTTGCAGCTTTTGGCCGGGGCTAGGTCTAAACCTACCACGCATATGGGGCTGGTGCCCTGCTCCTCTGAGCCACAGGCGCCGCCCCAAATATATGGTTTTAATTATGGTAAGCAAGAGTATCACATATGGCAAATTACAAAGCAAAACCATACTACTCACATACATATTGATCTATATTAAGGAAACTTGATAATAAATGTTATAAATAGGTTTGAGGTTTATGAAAAAAATATTTTTTCACTTTTGTGGTATTTCTTATCTAGGGTACAATTCACTTCCCTTCTGCCACTTGGTTGTAATCTTGGTAGGTGAAATCTTTGGTCATATCCAAGAACATATACAGCCATTCACAGTCAAGCTCAATGTGTAACTCAGAATTTAAAGAGAAAGGAAATAGATTAAAATAGCCTCTTACGTATTTTACCACGGGAGTGGAGAAGGAGTGGCAGTAATGTCACTAGGTCTCCATAAAGGCACTTGTGAAATTCCCTTATAGGGCTCAGCACGCAAGGCTCAGTGGTTAGGCCACACAGATAGTCAGGTGGGTTCAAACCTTGCCCAGGCCTGCTGAGCAACAATCAACTGCAACAACAATGAAAAAAAATAGCTGGGCGTTGTGACAGCGCCTGTAGTCCCAGCTACTTGGGAAGCTGAGGTAAGAGAATTGCTAAAGCCCAAGATTTAGAGGTTGCTGTGAGCTGGGACGTGACACTGAGAGTGACACAATGAAACTCTGTCTCCAAAAAAAAAAAAAAAAGAAGGAAAAAAAAAAGAAATTCCCCTATGGGTTCTAAGGACAACAGAGGACCCCACGAACCCAGAGGAGCACATGGGAAAGCAGCGCTTACGCAGTCTTGCCCTCACTGTCGTGCTTGGTGGCGCTGGCTCCCTTCTTGCCCAGCAGCGAGGCCACCTTCTCGGCGTCTCCATTCTCCACGGCCTGCAGCAGCCGGTCATCATTCTTGTTCCACTCATTGGTCTGTGGAGCAAAGGGAAGAAAGAGGCAGTGAGCGACACCAGCCACAGCCATGGCCATGCGGTGACCGGCAGGACCCCTGCCTCCCAGCTTCCTGCCCTCCTGTGGCTCCGAGGAAAACCTGCCCCCAATTTAAAGATACCTTCCCCTTCACCATGGAGACACCCAAGAAGGCTGCTTTCCCCCAAAGAAAACATCAACAGTTGAGTGAAATCACACCCCGTCACCAAACTCTGAGATAAAGTTACTTTTCTTAACTAACGCTGGGAAAATGAAGTAAATTAAAAAGACCTCAAGGCCAGTTTACACATTAGCTAACTTCTACTAACTGGACAGCTGGCTTGTCAGAACACTGGCCTTTGACCTAGGCCACAGCTCACTTGGTCCGTGTTACAGAACCAAACTGACCAATAGCTTGAGGTTACCCAAGGGTTTTCATATACATAGTTCTTCATCTGCTTTTATTGCCATTCTTTCTCTTTTGACCGGGCCAATTTTTGAGCTGTCTAGGGATTTTAAGTCATTGTCCAGGCTACTGAATCACCAGAAATAAAACTTCTTACTGAGAAAGATGTTAAACATCAAACTGCTTTGCGCAAAGCCTCACACACCATCAACCGCAAAACCCAACTGAATAATTCTGCAAGCCACAGTGACAGTGAGGCTTCCATGTGTATAAAACTAGATACTACTTTTACAGGGAAAGAGATGATCTCTATATAAAAAAGCAGATGGAACAGAAATACAAGACTAAGAAGTTTCAAACGTGAAAAGTAGCAGTGAGCCACTGAAGGTGTTGGAGGAGCAGGGGAATGAGGGAATAACAGAATCAGTGCTTGAGGAAGCCATCATGGGAGGTACAGGATGAGTATGGGATTCACAGGGAGGAAGAGAGGGACAAAAGCTGCTGGGCACACCAAACCCCTGGCACTGTGCAGGCCCAGGCCTTCCAGCACCCCCTGCAGCAGACCCCGGAGCTTACCTACTTTCTGGCCCCTTCACTGGTAGACACTGCCACCCAGGAGAAACTTCTCTTCCCTTCCCAAAGCTTTCTACAGACTCTCTGCTTCCTTAAAACCTCTGAAGGGAAGAATTCCTGGCAGGTATTTCATATAAATGGCAAAGGAGATATTAAAATTTTTTAAATGAAAAGAGGGAATTTTCCATGATTATAGTCTTCCCTGGCCCCAAGGGTGTGTTCCCAATGTGTGCGCTGATGCACTGAGAAAACTCAGCAGACTATACCCTCTCTCAGAGAGAAGGGATGGGTTCCCGAAACACCTAGTCATCCTCCTAATTTCACCCAGAATTGCATCTCTGAGTGTCTCAGGACTAGGTCACTCCCAGTTCTCCGGACTCCCTCCTCCCCTCTGGCCATCCAGCGTGTGAGAACACAGAAATGGGGTAGGTCAGCTCAGTGTCTGTGGCTCAAGTGGCTAAGGCACCAGCCACATACACCTAAGGTGGTGGGTTCAAATCCAGCCCGGCCCGCCACAACAACAATGACGGCTGCAACCAAAAAAACAGCCAGGCGTTGTGGCGGGCGCCTATGGTCCCAGCTACTTGGGAGGCTGAGGCAGGAGACTCGCTTGAGCCCAGGAGTTGGAGGTTGCTGTGAGCTGTAATGCCACGGCACTCTACCCAGAGGGACAGCTTGAGGCTCTGT
>CAUYQV010135458.1:0-22774 GCA_963574575.1 Galagoides demidoff
CGGGCGCCTGTGGTCCCAGCTACTTGGGAGGTGGAGGCAGGAGACTCGCTTGAGCCCAGGAGTTGGAGGTTGCTGTGAGCTGTGATGCCATGGCACTCTACTCAGGGGGATAGCTTGAGGCTCCGTCTCAAAAAAAAAAAAAAAAGAAATATAAAGTTAGAAATGATGAGAAAGAAAGAGACAAGACACACAGAATAGAATTTTCAAAGGTGGGAACTCAGGAGACCACCACCAGCTTGTGGGTTCTGATGGTGGCCCTGAGTATCAGTTCTACTCAGCTTTTATTGAAGGCTATTTGCTCATAAGCCCAGAGGGTAAGCTGAGGAAAGGAACAAATATGCCAGCAGATTCTCTGAGTGAGCATATCAACTCCTATTGTTACTATAATCATTAACTTTAAGGGTCTGATCAGTCTTGAGAAATTGGAACCTGAGCCTTGTGTGGGGGCAGCTTTCTGTCTGAGGTCACATGCACAGATTCCTAGGCAGGTGTTAAACTCTGCTAGTTCAATGTGGAGTAAAATGCTCCAGCCTCCAGGGCAGGGCTGGAGAAAGCTGAGCTGCCCCTTGCTAACCAGGGTGTCTTCTATGCTTGGGCTAAGCAAGCATGCCCCCAGGAAAGGCCTGAAACTCTCTACTCTGAAAGAGTATGAATTTTGTTTTCAGTGTAGCATAAATTTAGGGAAAGAAAATGTGATTCCATTGAACAAGCTCAGGAAATTTCACCTCAAAATATCACTCCTAGGTATAAAGAATATTTTGAATTACAGGCCCTTTGAGATCAAAAAAGCTTTGGGTGGGGCTTTCCCTCTCTCTGCATAATTGACCAGCCAAAAGACCAAAGGAGGCAACTGATTTCCCTTTCTCTCCCAATATGTTATCTCAACATATTGCAGGAAACAGGATCAAGAATGCAACTAGCCCTGGCCCAAATAATTTAAATATATAACCTGTCTCTCAGGTTAATTTAATTTGCTCCAGTTAATTCAATTTGCTAAGAGCATCATTTATAAGTCAATCTGTTTCCCCCATCCATTTACCCTCCCTAATACCATTTGTTCCCCCAAACAGAATTACCTAACTCTTCATCTCCCCTCTCCCTTCTAAATGGCGTGTATAAAAATATCTGGAACTCACTGGGATACTGAGTAATCACTCTGTGATTCTCACCACGACCATGGTAAATAAACCTTTCTCTTATTAACCTCCTTTAATCATGAGTTGATCTTTCAGTGAACTTTTGGGGAAAAGAGCAAGCTTTTCCCCCTCCTACAGTTTGTGTAGGCAGCAGGCAGCAGGATTTCAAAGCTGCTCTGCTCCTCCTGAAAGTTGCAGCGAGGAAACTCCGGCCAGCAGGCAACATGGTAAGATACCTTCACTTACCAGTCACACTGGGCTTTCCTCTCCCTCTGGGCCTCCAGGAAATGATTATTGTCCTTTCTAAATTTAAAATTAATTACAGAAAATGTTTAGTACGTAACAAGTCTTATGAGTAACTCTGGTGTTGGTGTATTTTTGGGACTTTGTGGCATGAATATTCATGTGATTGATTCCCTCTCCTCTTAGAAATAGACTTTTGCTGTTGTTACATTCTTTTGTCACTGTCTGTGTTATTTTTGTCATAGAAAAGGTTATAGGGTAGAACATAGAACTGGCACCTCTGGCCTGATGTTTGAGCTGTTCCCGCAGACTAGCCAGTTAACATGATTCTGGCTAGACCAGCCATCTATTTCTTTCTTTCTTTTTTTTTTTTTTGGCAGTTTTTGGCCAGGGCTGGATTTGAACCCACCATCTCTGGTATATGGGACTGGCGCCCAACTCCTTGAGCCACAGGCACCGCCCAAGACCAGCCATCTATTTAAAAAAACTTTGCTTCAGGTCCCTAGAAAAACAAACATGAGGTTTCCCTCTTATTCCGTTTCATGTCCCTGAGTTTATCTTGTGACTGAGTGGGAATTTCCTCCTCAGTTTCCACTGAGGGCTGTGTTTTTTATTCCTGAAAAGGACTGGGGTGGGGGTGGGGGTCTTAGACATGTACGATTCTAAGCAGCACGCTGTTTATACCCAAGCTTTAGGGAAAGTCTTTGTCTCAAAATGTCCTACCTTCTTTGTTATCTTTTTTTTTTTTTTTTGAGACAGAGCCTCAAGCTCTCCCCCTGGGTAGAGTCCTGTGGCATCACAACTCACAGCAACCTCCAACTCCTGGGCTCAAGCGAGTCTCCTGCCTCAGCCTCCCTAGTAGCTGGGACCACAGGCGCCTGCCACAATGCCCGGCTGTTTTTTGGTTGCAGCCGTCATTGTTGTTTGGTGGGCCCCAGCTGGATTTGAACCCACCACCTTAGGTGTATGTGGCTGGCGCCTTAGCCACTTGAGCCACAGGTGCCGAGCCACTTTCTTTGTTATCTTATCTATTTCTGAGAGTGAATTTTTTTTGAATCTTGGAAATGGCCTTTCTATGCCCTCTCCAGGCTAAACCCGGAAACTTACCTCCTGAATTTTCTGTGAAGAGGCATTAAGCTGAGTCACTTTTGGAATAAATATGCCCTTGAGATTAATACTCAAAGGACAGACCCTTTAAATTAAAGGACGTCTACATTTTCTTAAAAATAAATATTAGAGATCTCTTATTTGAAACAATTCATATGTTTTAACAGAGAAATTAGATTAAAAGAAAGATACATAATGTTGTCACTACCCTTAAAAATTCTCTTGACAAAACTGAAGAGCAAATATCTGATCTAAAACAAAGATTAAAAAATCCTCTGAATACTACCATGGTGAGAATAATGGCGTGGGCTAATTTACCTTGCAGCCTAATGGTTACAGTTCTATGTTTTCAACTGAGTAGCCCAGGTTTGATTCCCAGACCAGGAACGAGCCTGTTTGGGTTTGATATTTGTATAACTTTCTCCATTCCTTCATTCCCTTCCCTTCCATGCCCAGCTTTTTCTTTCTTGTATTCTGTGGAGGTATATGGGTCTTTTAGACACTTATATATAAATGATCAGCTGAAAAGTTGGAACCCTAGAAAATATAGCTGAACAAAAACTCCGAGTTACCCTCATTTATGGCTATCTAGGCTTTTCTTTCTTTAAGCTGTTTTGTGTGGCTTTTCTTGATATTGTAAAAATTGCTTTCTACCTCTGTAAAAACACCTTTTGCTTCTCAGATTAAGTTATAACCTTGGTTAAGTCTTGGCTTATTGGTTTTGCTTAAAATAATACTTTAGTTTAAAAGTTCAACAGCAAGAGAAAAATGGAGGGGGAAGGGATGGGAGGGGGAGGTTTGATAGAGGGAGGGTAAAGGGTGGGACCTCACCTATGGAGCATATTGTAAGGGTACAAATCAAATCTATCAAGTAGAGAACATAAATGTCTTAACACAATAATCAAGTAAATGAGGCAAAAGCTATAGTAATCAGTTTGATGTAAGCACTCCAAATTGTATTAAAAAAAAACACATTGTACCCCACACATGCATAAATGTATTCATGATCTATGTGTATATGACTTAATAAAAAGAAAAAAATAAAAGTTCAACAGCAAAAATATCAGCTGCTTGTCCCAGTGAAGTCTGTGCCGCTCCTCTTCACTCCTTGCTACTCCTTCCTCTTTGCCTGTTGTAGAGTTTCAGCCAATCAAAGGCAGCCAACGGTTCAAATTCTCTAAGCTGATGTAGACTTTATGACTTTCCCCCAGAGATCTACTACTGTTCAGTACTTGATCAGTATGTTAATAATCCTTTACCCTGTAAATAGGGTGCTCTCTCAGAGTACCCATTCTTTTAAATGAGTACCAATTCTTTTAAATTGAGGTTATAAAGCTTCTAGGTCCAGACTCCAGTGGGTACAGACAACTGTCACTTAATTAGGACATGAAATATCTCAGGGCACTAAAAAGCTTTCTCCGTAATGCCTTGCACCAAATTTGCTAGAGCCCCCCAGAGCTTGCACACTAGCAAAAGAAAAGCTGCCACTATTTACACAGACTCCAAATACACTTTTGTAGCCTGCCACGCTGTTGGCATGATTTGGAAATCTCAAAATTTCTGCTGATGCTCCTGTTACCAGTGGACTTGTAATATTAGATAAATTGTATATTGAGCCAAACAGTTTCTCCATGGCCCCTTTTAACTTTTTGACTTATGCATATCTCCCTTCGCACGGGACATATGTGCAAATGGAATAGTTAAGAAATACACACACACACACACACACACACACACACGGGGGTGCCAAAAAATGTATACACATTTTAAGGAAAAACTATATTAAAATTGTAATACTCAATATTTGCCAATAACAAAAGATGAATACAAGTCATGTTTCAATACCTCTTATAATTATGGAAGCCAAAGATACCTTGAGTATTACAATTTTAAAAGTTTTTTTTTTCTTTCTTAAAATGTGTATTCTTTTTTGGCTATATATAATACATTTATCTATGTTTGTGTATATATATATGTGTGTGTGTGTATATATATGTATATATGCGTATATGTATTTGATACTACCCTGTGAGCTACATTATCTCTGATCAAATTATTTCCTAGGGCATTATTTGTAAATCTCACCAAATCTCTGGAGGAAACCAACACTTTCTAGGAAGCCCTATGGCACTCGAAATTGATTTTATGATTTCACCTCCAGCTTTGGGCTTCCCTCACTATTTGGTTACGGTTCAATCGATTCCTGAATAGACTGAATGCTGTTCCAATTAGACGTGCTGATGCTACAACAGTGGTAATGGTAACTAAGGTTATTTCTCATTTCGGGATTCCTTTATGGATTGAATCAGATCAAGGGACTCACTTTAAACCACTCGCTTGCAAAGGCTTTGGGATACTCATTCAAATTTCTTACCTTATATCATCCCTAATCCTCAGGACAAGTGGAACATAAAACTCTAGAAATAGAAAGGACCTTGAAAAAAGTCTGTCAAGACACTGGACTTAAATGGCCAGAGGTATAACCCTTGTCCCTTATAAAACAGAATGCTCCAGGAGACATTTTAACCCATTTTGAAATAGTGTTCTGTCACCCTGTACCTACGGACACCTCTAAACCTTCTGCTCCTGAACTGAGCACTATGGGGATTTAAGAGAACAGTTTGGTACCATGACTAGCTACATACAGATACCACATACATACAATATGCCCGGAGCATCTCACCAACAGGTGAAAGGAACATGGCCTCCGCCAAGTGACAATGTCATCCTATTGACCAGGAGATCATGTGTACACCAGAGATTTAGAAGATGTGCACTATCATCTCACTGGGAAGGCCCCATTAACTGCCTACTATATTATAAAAAGAAAAAGGAAAATCCTCCTGTATACACACAAACTACACTGAGACAATCGAATGATGACTCCTACCAGTCACCTGGAAGTAAGGATCTCTAGGGCCATTTCCCAGGCCTCTGAAGCAGCTATCTTCATGAAGAAGATGGCTTTCCCCAACATCACAGATTGAGAAACCTATTTTTCATCTAAAACTCACTTTTCCCCCTTTTCCTCCATAAAAGGGTCCTTTTAAAATAATTGTTTTAAGTCTTCTCCTTCAAGGATTGCACGTTGGCAGCTGAGTGGAGATCACTCAACCTGTCCCATTCTCCCTTTTATCTTCCACTATTACTCTTCTTTCAAGCTACGCCTTACTCTCATTGACCCTTACTGTTCTTCCAGGAGGTCAGGCACAGACCTGGCATCCCTTTGCACCAGTCTTCCAAACCCTGGCCATGCTAACTAGTCAATCTGGTTGCTGGTTATGCCAACATCTAGATCGTATTGAGGAACCCAATCTCACTTTTGTTTCTGCCAATGTGAGTGACCAGTGGAACCATTCCAGAAGTTGGATGTGTGACAAGATGGTGTGTCCACACCAGAGGGTTGAAACATCACCCTGCTTCTCCTGTGGGCAAGTTGACTGGACACAGAGAAACCATTGCAGAAAATCAAAAACTATCTTATTTTCAAGTAAAGTCACTGGAAAGAGATTTTTCCCTCTGCATTGAAAACAAGGATGATACTGGGTCTTTTCTGGGTAACATGCTAGGGCAATATTGGAATCAGACTCTACAGTTTGATTCTATAGATGGCAGACATCCTTGCGCTCTGAGATGGTGCTGATACTAAGCCTCATGATGTCAAAGCTTGTCAAGTCACCTGATGGTATGGACAGCTCCCAGCCAGGCCTGTGCAGCTGGCCAGTTCACTTGCTACCCTTATTAAACACTAAAGACTGTATATGGACAGACCAGATATCTGCACTAACTTGGCCAAGTGACAAAACCTAGCCCTATAATGGCCAGAACAAGACCAAAGGCCTTTAATGTCAAATATTTCATAAGCCATTCTGTTCCCATAGATTGGCAGGGACACATGGACACCGGACATGTGGACATGCCAGTGAGGAAGAAAAAGCACAGCGAACTCCAGAGTGGGAGGTCACAGGTTCCAACCTCACCCTGTCTGTAAATTACACTGGTCTTGTTATTGTGTGTAGTGATAACACACACAATATTTGTATACAAATAGGTACAATGAACGCTATCTGGCACACTTATAATCATAACTGAAGCATTATAAAAGCAATCCAAGTAACCAAAAATATTTGTATCCCCATGATGCTTTGAAAAAAAATTTGTTTTAAGTGATTCCCACCTAAATGGTCAGGACACTATGAATTTGGTTATCTGACACCCTCTCTTACTGAGTACTTCACTTTAAATGTCAGCTAGTTTATAATTGGGCTCTTATATCCTGTCTACTACCTTTGCCCAAAAATCCACTTGTATATAAAAATGCTAAGTTCTTTTTGGTGTTGAGGAGTCTTTGCCTGGCAAGTTTAACTCATGAGATTGAAAAGACAGTTTTGAATCTCTCCATGGTCATAGAACAAGAGTTCAATATCACCATGAAAGCATTCAGAGCACTTCAGTTAGAAGTCAATAGCCTTGCTTCTGTATTTGAAAACTGCTACATCCTGGCTTCCCTGACAGCCCCACAGGGAGGAGCTTATAAGATTGCTCGTGAAACAAAAATGCTCTTCCTACATATGATCACATTGCGCGAGTAAAGACTGTAATGTATACACTTCTTAAAAGGCAAGATAAATATATTCCATCAGATTAATGAAGGCCTATTTTCAAGAAGAGGAGACTGGTTTACTGGGGTATGGGGAAGTGGGCTTAGATCTGTTCTTGTCTATGTATTTATTCTCATTCTAATCTATGTTCTTGTCTCCCTTTTCAGATCTCTTGCTACTAAACTACTAACCAGTTATCTCTCTCTCCACAGCTACTCACTCAGCTGTTAATATGAGAAACTTCTAGGGAGGTTCCAGATAGGGGGGAATGAAGGAACTCAAGAAATTTAACCCCAAATATGAGTTCTTAGTATAAAGAGTATTTTGAATATAAGCCCTTTGAGGCCAAAGAAAGCTTTGTGTGGGCCTTTCCCTCCATCTGTATAAACCAGACGCACCTGATCAAAAGATCAAATGGGGCAATTGACTTCCCATTCTCTCCCTGTTATCTCAATATATTGGAGGAAGGAGGATCAAGAATGCAACCAGATCTTGCCCAAATCATTTAAATATATTACCTGTCTCTCAGGTTAATTTAATTCACTCAGGTTAATTTAATTTGCTCAGAGACTCACAAGTCAGTCTGTTTTTTCCATTCTTTAATCCTAGCTCCATTTATTCTCCCTACACAGAATTAACTATACTCCTTATCTCCCCCCTCCACTCTAAAAGGCATGTATAAAAATATCTGGATCCCATTGGGAGACTGAGTAATCACTCTGTGATTCTCCCCATGTGCACGATAAATAAACTTTTTGTTTTATTTATCCGCCTTAATTGTGAGTTGATCCTTCAGTAATCTCTTGGGGAGAAAGGGCAAGTTTCCCCTCACCCCTACACCGTGATTAGACCAACACCTGGGAAAAGACTAGGGAACATCTGCGGAGTCCAGAGCAGAGATGGAGAGCTCAGAGCAGGAGGTCAGGACATGGGCATAAATTTCAGGGCAGGACCTGAGCTCCCACAGGGAGCTTGAGCCAGTCTTATCTCATTTTTAGGAGTAGTGGGAACCCTGTTGATTTGTGGGTTACAAAATAATGCTATAACTGTGCTCAATGATTAAATAAATTGTTCCAGTTCACAGAGAGGCCTGGGCCAGCATCTCTGCTCACCCCTGCCACCCACCTCATCCTGTGGCTCTTCCCCGCCTGGGTGCTGCCTGGCTGGGGCAGGGCTGGCTCTGAACTCCTGCATATCTCAGGATATTGAACCCGAGACCGAGGGTGGCCACACCTTGAATCTCTCCTCTACAGTGCACCCCCACAAGGCTGCAGATTCTTGGGCTCTCCCCAGCAAAAATAGTTGATGCGCAGGGAGTCCACAGAATCTGCATCCCCACGATGGGCTTTCCCTACTGGAAGGCTGCCCCCTGCCCCCTGCTCATTGTATCACTCAGCCTCTGTGAGCAGCTGGGAGCCCTCAGCGGTCCATGCCACAGATGAGAGCAATTGGAGTCACCTGTGTGTAGGTGGCAGGTGGCTTCTCTACCAGTGTTTTTCAACTTTTTTATTTCACAGCACACTTGAATCTATCCTTAAACTTCCATGGCACACTTAAATTTTGTTGAGGAAAACAAAAGACTAAAAAAAGAATGTACTTACTGTGCTTAAAACTTCTTTCAAAAATAATTTCATTAATGATCTTTATAAATTTTCATGACACACTGGTTGGAAATCACTGCTTTAGACTAACTACAGCTAACTGGCTCTGATTGCTTGTTCTGCCTCAGAGCTGCTTTAAGCTCATTGAATGTATTACCTTGGTAAATTCTCATAGGTAGAACCACTATTATCCTACTAAAAAAGGGAGGAAAGTGAGGCCCTAACTTCAAACACCAGGATCTCTCTGAGAGTCAGATAGTGTGGAGATGCAAGGGGGCTGGGGCTTCTTGGCTGGTGGCCAATGTCCCTATCCAGAGACCCTGGGCTTCACCTCCCTGCTTTAAAGTGGAACTTGGAGGAAGGAGAAAAGCAGAAGTTGGGCGGTGCCTGTGGCTCAAAGGAGTAGGGTGCCGGCCCCACATGCTGGAGGTGGTAGGTTCAAAGCCAGCTCTGGTCAAAAACTGCAAAAAAAAAAAAAAAAGAAAAGCAGAAGTTGAGTGGGACAAGCTGGTGGTCACAGGCACATTCTGATCTGATGATGGCCCAAGATGGCCTATTCTGGGCTGATGGCCCAAGAGGCCCCAGCAGGGAGCACGTCTGCACACACAGCAGTCCCAGCGCCTTGCTCATGAACATTTGGGAAAGGGGATTGGGGCCACCAAACAGCAAATACGGTTGCCAAGGGGTTCAGTAAGAGAAGAGGATTAGCTGAGTATTTGGAGGAGGAAGTTTTCCACAAATCACTTGTCTTCTGGTGGCAAAGATTACTTGGGGATTGACCAAGGTTCTGTTGGGTAAGGCAGAAAGAGTTATGAGACATGGGGTATTGCCTTGCTGGCGCCAGGCTCCCCGAGAGCCCAACTGAGCCGTATGCCAGTGCTGGGCCATGATGATGGGCTGCTCCTGGGGGCTGGACTCGGCATGGCAAGAGCCCAAGAACTGTGCTGATGCCCCCTCTTAGGGCCAATGAGAGGCTGGAAGCTGCCAGGAGGCCCTAGCACAGTGGGCAGGTGCCCAGGCTGCAAGTTTGGCTTCATTCCTGGCTTCACCCCTGCTAGTTCCTCCTGCCTGAGCCCACCTTTCCCCCATGTACACTGTGATGACTGTGCCCCTATCGTGAGGTCCTAAAGATGAAGATAAGGGGCTTGTTAAGTGCCCCACAGTCACCTAGCATGGCGAGAGCTCAGAGCTCAGGTTTTTGTCATCGAAGGGCCCCAGCTCTCACAGTCTGTGAGGTGACAGCCTAGGAAGGAGGGCGCTAGTTCTGCAGCCCCATGCTGCCATCTGGAGGTCCCAGGGAAGGGAATAAAAACCTCTGATGATGGCATGAAAATGATGAACACAGTAGTAATAGCCATTGGCCATGAGTTCTTACCTAGGCACTGGCCTCCTTTGTTACATGGTTTATCTCATTTAAAGGATAAGGTTAAGGTTTCTAATACTCATTAGGGAAAGTGGTACGGCTATTTATGTGGCCAGACAGATGACTTGTGCCATTTCACTTAATCATTACAACAATGCTGTCAGGTATTTATTCTCCCCCCTCTACATAGATACTGGTCAACAAGGTTCAGGGATGTTAAGTAACTTCCCAAGGTCACACAGCCCAGCAAGGATTGGAACCAAAGCTCCTCCATGTCACATGCTTCCCCTAGAGCCTCTGGGCCTGCTGAAAGTCTGGCAGGGGGACAGGTGTGAGTCTCAAGGGAAGTCGAGGGCTGTGGTCCAGGACACACCCACTTTGTCCCAGCTTCACTCTAGTCTCCTTTTGCAAGAACACTGGAGATTAGCCAGCTCTGAACAGATCCTGAGGGTAGTATCCCAGCTTTGCAGTCTTCAAAGTTACCCAAACATTGTCCAAACAAGTATTCACGTTCTCAGAGTCCATAGAAATGTATATTCTAAAGGCAAAGCCTGGGAGAAAATGCACCATCTCTGGGAACCATGATTGAGGAAATATTTAAATTTTCATCTTTATGCTTTGTATGTGTGGATTTTATATTTCTCCCAGTGCATTTAACCTACATTGCTTTAAAAGTAATAGTACCATAGGAAGCAGCCTTAGAAATCATTTGGCCCATAGTCAGCACTCAGTGTTTTCATGAAAGAAGGAAGGGAGGAAACTGAGGCATAGAGAGGGGAAAGATGTTCCCACAGTCATAGTTAGCCATGGTGTTGAGCCTGAGACTCAGGTCAGCAGACCCCAGCCTGTTCTCTTCCTACTCCGCTGACCAGTGCCCAAATGGCTGCAAGGTCAAGTGAATGGAGGGGATGCCGGGTATGTGCTTTTGCCAAATGGCCAAGACCTTTCCCAGTCCTTCTGTTGGCCGTGAGGTTTGTCTGGTACAGAGGGAGGAGGCCCTCATCTTGCAAATCCCAGGCCAGGGCCTGTTATTTCTAGCCATGCCCCATATTTACTGCCCTGTCTTCTGATGATTAACAAAGTCATCTGGGCCGTCTGGTCTCCAGTTCTCCCACCTGTCCCCTGAGGTGTGCTGGAGGCGAGCATCTCGGTTTGCAGCCAAGGTCCTTTGGATCTCAAGAGGGTGACATCCCCCTGATTCAACCACCGTGAACCCCACTTTGTGCCAGAGACAGGACGAGGCCCTTTGACAACATCTTATTTCTCACAATAACCTCAAGAGGCAACATCTTTTGTTTCCCCACTTCTAAGTAGGCTTATTTTTTAGAGCAGTCTTAGGTTCACGGCATAATTGAGCAGAAAGCACAGAGCATTCCTGTAGACCCTCCGTCCCTGGGGCACGCAGCCTGCCCTCCGTCAGGGCCCCACACTAGAGTGGTACATTTGGTACAATTGATAAACCTACATCAACATATTATCACCCAAAGTCCAGAGTTTTTTGTTCACTCTTGGTGTTGTATATCCTGTGAGTTGTGACAAGAGGATGCATTTTAAAACACACATTTTACAGAGGTGGGTAGCTAGGCCTAAGTGTGAGGGCCAAGGTCACATAGCTTGGGAGGTGGCAGGGATCCGAGATTGAATCTGCCCGATTTCATACCAGGCCACATTGCATCCTGCTGAGGGCGGCCTGTGGCAGGCACATCTGGCTGATGGACACCAACCTGAGGGGGCTCAGTGGCTGCCCTGGAGGGGCTCATAGTCTCCCAGGGTGACTGGTGCATCTGAGCTTCTTTCGCTTGCGTTCACAAGCCTAGAGCCGGCCGACACTCAGCGAGTTTTCTTGCTTATTGTGCTGATTGAGTAGCATGACATGCAAGAGTTTATAGGGTTAACAGGCTGGCACTGGAGATGTTTCTGAATTTTCCCTTTTCTGGATGGCACTTACACCTGGCCATTCCTACAGCAACTCAGGAAAATTTATCACATACTGTAACTCGGGTGAGGTGAAGATTCCTGTTGACACAGATCACTACCTTGCAAAGGTGCCATCCACGCTTCCTCTCATCTCAGGGTGTCTGAGGAGGCCTGAGGCTTGGGATCAGTAGCTCCTTCTCCCCACTGGGACACCTGTGGGTCCTCAGGGTAGTATGTGCTGAACTTGCCCTCCCTGACCCAGGGCAGCAAACACTCAGCCCTTCTGGGACTGGCCTGGTCTCCACGAGGAGGCATGTGGGCGGGGAGCTGTGTCCCTCTCCAAGGCATGTAGCCCAGAAAAGAAGCGTGGCTTTAGAGTGCCCCATACTCTGCCCCCTGTATCTGTGCCACCTGGGCAAGACCCTCCGCTTCCTCATCTGATGTTCTGGTGTTAATCCTTGTGAAGGGGAAGGGTTTAAAGAATGCAGACGAGGGAGCACAATTCAAGTCACAGGACAGGTGCTCAAAAGCTTGTGGCTCCCATCCTGTGCCAGGTGGGACCACCTCTGGCATACTGTAGCCCTAAAACTCTTGTCCAGAAAACATGTCTTCAGGGGCTGCCAGGCAAGAAGCCAAGAGGTCCCAAAGCCCAGTTCTCTGATTTCCCAGACTGACAAATAGGAATCAATGCTGCCTTTGTTAGAGCTGTTACAACTTCATCACCCATAGACTAGATCCATGCACCCTATTTGATTTTCATTCCAGAAATCCGGTATAATATTGACCTTTCCGTGGGGTGCTAGGGATGAGAGAGCTTGTTAGCACGAAGTTGCTCCCCTCCCATCAAGGGCAGACAGAACTTCCCTTTCCACTTCTAGCCTGATGGAGACCAATGCTCTTCTCCTGGAGCATATTAGAAACTTCTAGGGAGGTTATCAAACAGAGGTTACAGGTGTCTCTCCACCCACTAAATCTACTAACTTGGAGTCTCTAGATGTAGGCCCAAGAAGCTACTTCACCAATGTGCCCAGTGATTCTGGTTTTGGAAAACTGCCTTAGAGAGCTCACAGGGCATCTGCCTCACCGTCTCCAAGGAGGGGAGTCCAAGAAACAGTTCTGGGGAGGCTTGTGGGACTGAGTAGAGAAGGAGGGGCCCAAAGGGGAGACCAAACTCTTACTGTCCTTAATCTTTTATAGCAAGAGGCATGTAGGAACATGTTACAAATAAATTCTCTAGGACTAGAGGCTAATCAATGTTCCAAGAACTTTCTCGCATGGACAGATGTGATCAGAGGTTGCATTAACTTGGGTTATTTCAAAAACCAACTGATTAAAATCCCTTTCTTGTGTTTCCCTTTGATGGATTTGATATGTTCTAAAAAACAAAAAGTGGGGAAAGGATAGAGTTAAAAGTGCTGGGCAGTAGGGACCAAGTAATCCAGGAAAAAGGCAAGAATTATTGCTGACCATAGCATTGCAAACAATACTCACTAGACACAGCGTACTGTCCCCACCCTGAGTCATATATTAGCAGTGATAAGACAGAAGGGCATTAAACAGGGTGTGTTAGGAGTCCAATCATGCACTTAAAGAAAAACTCTTTGTTTTTTTAAACTTGACTCTCTGAAACTTTCCACTGTGCCATATTTTCTCATGCCTGAGATTTCAACAAAAACCAGTGAGGAACATTGGAGGGGGCCACACCCTATCTCTGCTCGTGGAGGCCTTGCTGGTGTTGGCCTCCCCAGGTCTCTCAGTTCAATGTAAATTGGCTGAGTAGGTGTTATTCATTTGCAATGAGTCGCACAGTCAGAGGCTCTGTTAACCTGGTGGGCAATGCATACTCCAGAGCAGATGAGCTGTGAAAAGTTTTAAAGATTATTAATTGAATTATTTTCAAAAGAAATTCAAATCACAGTAAATATATTCTTATTTTTACTCTTTTCTTTGATCAACGTAATTTAAGTGTGATATGGAAGTTTAACTATAGGTTCAAGTGTGTTGTGAGATAAAAAAAAAAAAAAAAAGATTGAAAAACACCACTGTAGAGTCACACATGTCACGTAAATACCAGCTCAGCCATACGTTTGTTGCATATTCATCACAGGTTACTTCTTGCTTTTAGTGTTTTCCCAACATTAAAATGGAAATGCTAATGCCGATTTCAAAGAGTTGTGAATGAGATTATAAGAGATTCATTAGAGAAACGCAGGGCCTGGCATAAGGCAGGTGTGCTGTTATCAATATACTGCCTCTGCAAATCCACCCTTCTTGGCCTTGCTTTGTAAAACTGGAGCTGGAACCTGCAAACGTTTCTCTTGTGAAGCTGCTACAATGTCAGACTCTGTCAGTAGAGGGTACTAGAGAGACACCGCAAGGCTTGGCAGAGGAGCAGCCTCTTCCCTGGCTTCAGCCTTTCTTTTCTTCTTCACACTGTGATTGCCAGCAGCACATGGGAGGTCCAGTGGAGCTTTCACCAGTGAGTTTCTCCCCTACCCAGCAGGGTCCTCCTGCATTCTAGCTCCAATCCACTGCACCCCAGGTGAACTTCTCCACAGCTTGGTGGTCTGCAGCTATGCTCTGCCCCGCAAGATCTCAATCACATCCACATTCTCACTTCCTTCTCTGTTCATCTCCCTCAGCCCTAGATGTACCAGATGTACCACATTTACTATTTCTGTATTCCTTAGAGTCCTCCGTTGCCCAGCCTAGAAGTTAAGTACTTTTAATTAGTTAATAATTCCTTCTATTAAATTTTCCTTATTCAAACTGCTGGTGTGATTTTTGTCTCCTGACTGAACTCTATTATGTAGCAGGTGTTTAAAATGGTAGTTCACCTGTTCTCCACTTCTCCAAAAGTCTTTTTGCACACACTATTTAATGGCAAGGGAAAATCACCACACACCACCAGAAACCATGGCAACTCTAAAGTTTGTACCCCCAGGCTGAACAGATGACTTCCTTCTTTAAAATGTCCCAGACTATGACCACTATATATCTTGGCGATGGTCGCAGGTGTGTCCAACCTGCAGCATGCTGATTATATGAAGACTTTTTGCTTATCTGTGGTGTTGGATATCGCGAAAAGTATGCTCAGACCTTTTGTGTGTGTGTCTCATCAACTTTCATTAGTGTTTGCTTATTTGACCCAAGGCAACTCTTATTCTTCAATTTGTGGTAGGGAAGACAAAAGGTTGGACATCACTGGCTATAGGGGAAGGTCACAAAGGGCAAAGGGCAGGAAAGCAACACAGCCGCCTTAGCGTTATTGCAGAAGACATCTGAGAAGGCACCAAGGTCTTCCATAAAAGCTATGCAGCAGCTTAGCTTACTTAGAGACACTAACTGGAGAGAGACTGATAAACACAGACCAAAAAATAGTGATAAGGAACACGACTCAAGGCAGGGAGCCCAGTTTTTCTAGGATAAAAATAATATGGAACTCACGTGAGACTGAACAAACTCACCTACTTCATCCTTAGCCCCACTAAACTGACCTCCACCCACAGCAGCTCCCCTTTCCGACCTTTGCAGTTTGTTGGAGTGTAAATATGGGGGTAAAATTTGTTTAAAATATTGTTCTTTAGGGATATCCGAACCCTGTATAAGTCCCCAGCAAGAGGGCACGATTCTGTCACCCTACCTGAGTAAAACCAGGTGAAATGTCCCCACCCCTAACAGCACAGACTTCTTTCTGCTGCTTTTGTCACTTTCTCCCACCTACGCAGATGGCATAGAGTCAGCCCTTGGATGTACCAACTGTGATCAGTGTCCTGGCTGTATGGTCCTGCGTCAGAGCTGTGTGCACAGCAATGTGCCTGACTGTGTGGACAGAACCCCCAGTCCTGAGCTCGGGGCTGCTCCTAACTGGCAGGTCTATCCTGTCCTCCACGTGGGTCTAGGACCCGTGACTGTACACGAGAAGCCATTGCAGAAACTCAGGTAACAAGGGTGTTAGAACAGAATGATTTAGGGCTGAGGACAAATCCCCAGTTGGAGAAACTGACTAAGGTCAGAGAGGCAGTTGCAAGACTGAGAGTCTAACTCGGGCCTTGCCCTACTCATGCTGTGAGTTAGTGTTGTTGATTTGGCCATAGGGAGGGCGGATTCTGGCGAGCTCGCCAAGGGTGCCAAGCAGCAGGGCTGGGAGGTGATTAGTAGAGATGGCCACTAGGTGTCACTGTGTCACCATTATCTACAGCTGCATAAGTGGCCCAAACTTACCTGCTGTGTTTAATGCTAATGGCCAAGTCCAGGTGTATGGAGGAGGTTTTGATTTCCACTGCCCAAACATCATAAGATGGGCAGCGACACCCAGCCCAAGGGTGGAGAGCACTGCCCCAGAGAGCTCTTTTGTTCTAGCTAATTGCTGCCCCCAATGATTGCCCAGTAGAAAGTTAGGACTGGGCTTCCCAAGTTTGTGACACAGAACAGACTTTAGAGAGTTTCAAGTCCAGCCCTTCATTTTTGCAGAGTGAGGCCCAGAAGGAGAAGGCCATTTCTCTCAAGGCACAGGGATGGATGGAGGTCACACCAGGATGGGAATGTCAGACTGCAGGGCCCTTGCCCAGGGTTCGGCCCTCTGCTCCTGCTCCCTGTCCTTACAACACACGTACTCAGCCATTCAGCGTCTTAACATTTAGGGAGCACTAACTATGTGCTGTTTTCTCTTCTCTATGGCTGAACAGAACTGGAAACTTAAAAGATATAAGCTGACGTGGAAAATCAGTGACCAAATCAGGGTGACCAGAGATCACAGCTGGGAAGCTGGTGCCAGTGTCCTTCCCCTGGCCCAGAGTACTTGCCCAGGTCATTTAATCTGTATGCAAATAATACATGAGAAGTGACATGAGGATCCAGGCAAAAATGAAGCCAGACAAAGATGATGGAGCAATTTCACAGATGTGGCAACTTGAACACAGTATGTGCTCAGCTAGGCTGCCTGGGGCTCCTCCTGCTAAGCCCACACTGGGTATCCAGTGGGCAGGAACCTTGAAGAGAGTTTAAAGCTACAACAACTATGACCATCAGGGGAAGTGTTTTATCACCTCTGCCTTGTCAAAGAGCCCATTCTCCAAGCAGTGGAGAAAGTCAATCTTTTTAAGAGACCAGAAGAGTATTTAAAATAAGAGGGTATGGCTAGGTGTGATGGCTCATGCCTCTAATCCTCGCACTCTGGGAGGCTAAGGCAGGTGGACTGCTTGAGCTCAGGAGTTCAAGATCAGCCTGAGCAAGAGTGAGGTTTAGTCTCTACTAAAAGTAGAAAAACTAGCTGAGTGTGGTGGCATATGTCTGTAGTCCCAACTATATGCTGAGGCAAGAGGATCACTTGAACCCAGAAGTTTAAGGTTGCTGTGAGCTATGATGCCATATGATGCCCCAGTTTTACTCTGGGGCAACAGAGTAAAAACTCTGCTTCAAAAAATAAATAAAAAATAAATGAGAGGATTAAGTGCAGAAAAGAGAAAAGATATGTCAGTTCAGACGTAAAGTTGTTCTCTCAGAGGCGGTCGTGGTCATTTTTCCCATCTCTCCTGCTACTTCAGCAACTATATGGTTGACACAGCTGCCAAGCTGGAGCCCTGTCCTGGTGTCCAACCCCCTTCCATATGGCCCCTCTCCCATTGTTGGTACAGAATTGTTCGGAGCTTTAGAAACCCCCTGGGGGCAGTAGGTGGTCTCAGGAAGAATGGTTTAGAATCTGATTTGTGATGTCCCTGTCTGTACAGCCCCAAGCCAGTCCCCCTGCCCCTCTCACCCTCCACCAGGCCCAATTACCCATTCTGCACCCCTTGTCCCAGGCACAGCCATCACCTGCTTTGCCGCAGCCCAGCGCCACTGCTGTACTCATTATTGACCATTCTGCTGGGATATTAAGCACTTTTGGCTTGGCTGGGGAATTGTTAATCAACGACCTTGTCAGAGTGATGGATTCTTCTTTAAAATTTGCTTAATTAGCTTGTTTAGAGCTAAAAATCAAGCAGGACATCAGTTCTCTGGGAGCTGGGAGGTAGTAGGACAGGGGAGATACCGCAGGCAGCAGAGTGTGGCTGGCGCGGGGCGATGACCCGAGCAGGCCTCCACTTGAATTCATTAGGCACCTGGCGGTCACTCTGCTTGCCGCAGCCCACGGAACTGCCACCTTTCAGTGCAGTTGCAAAAGCAGCGATTCCTTGAGTGTCACCCAAGAACCACACACATCACCCGGGGACCTTTCCAATGCAGATCCCAGGTACACTCCCAGACTTGCTGGATCAGAATCTCTGAAAACACTTTACAACTTATTTAACGTGATTCACATACACAATAAAGTCTGGGAGATGTAACCCCAGAGGTTTCAGATTGGAAGAGCTAAACAACTTGGTCAACACTGGGCAGGGCGTTTCCTCTGAGAAGGGATCTTGCATGATGGGCCTCTATCTCCAGTACTCCCAGCACTGCCCAGAGACCCCAGGCTGCTCCTTCCTGCTTTGGTCTTCTATTTCTGTCTTGTCCTCCGTCTCTCCCACCTTACTGGTCTGCTCTGCTCTCAGCTGTGCCTCATCTGTCTTCCATCAGTTGTCTGAATTTTCCCAGCTCTGTGTCTCCTTTCATTTTCTCCCTCCATTTTTCCCTTTTCTCCATGTTGGCTCTTGTCTCGTGGAATCCGAGGTCCTTTACGCCCCTTTCTATAGTCTTTGGCAGGGGCTGAGACCCTGAGAACTACTCTTGCCAGAAGTCCAAATGCTTTTTAAGTCCCACCAATTAGATGCACTTGTGGGACATTTGGAAACCTGACAGGTGGGCTTTGGCAGATGTGTGGTTTTGTCCTCCCAATCACTGACCTTACGCTGTCGGAAGCTGTGACCATTATGGCAGCTCCCAGTAGCATCTGGCTTGGGTGGCAGGGGAAGCTTCTTTGCCCTCTGAAAGCTAGAGGTGGGAGTCCGGCCTTCGCTCCTCCAGCCAATCCAGTAGTTTTTATAAGTGTCTCATTCCTTGCTAGACCTGCCTGATAGAATCTGTTCTTCCCTCCCACTTAACCTCTTCTATTTCATCTCTCCCCTTTTCTCATTCCCACCTTCTTCTAACTGCTTATTAAACAGAACTAAAAGTTTCAACTGTTTAATTGTGGATAAGTTGCACTGTCTTGCTTCCTAGAAAACATGGGTGAGTTGGACACTTTTGTATGTTGAATAATCCTCCGCTATATTTCGTTGCTTTTATCTGAGGCCCTCGGTGGATTCTATCCTGCGGGATCAAGGCCGTGATGGACAGAGGGGTTGGGGAAGAGGAAGCAGAGGGAGAGCATAGGCGCGACAAGACACCTACAATTTCCTACCGTGAATTCTGCCTCGATTTCTTTCAGGCTTGGAGGGGCAAAGGGACCTATTTCTCTGGGACCTGCAAACCACTGGATATGCGCATTAGCTGCTTTCTGGGACTCAGCTCCCCTGGGGTGCATACGTGAGCTTCCAGGTGGCTACTCTCACTGGTAACCGCCAGCTCCAGGAAGGCCGGTCTGTCTTTTTCTCTCTGCCCAGGGCCAGCTGAAGGCCCACTGAGTCAGGGGCCTGTGCTTTGGTCTTGAATCTGCCACCTTTAATGGCAGGGCGACCTCTTCTCAGGGCCTCAGGGATCCCATGTGTAAGGCAGGCAAGGGCAGCCTGGGTACCTGCTTCCTTCATAGAGTTGCTACAGCTGCAGAAGCTTCAGGCAGACTGAGGGACAGCTGAGACTTTGTCCTTTGCTCCTTGAGGGCTCCCACACCCCTCCCTCTGTCTGAGCTCCAGCCACATTCCTTGACACCTCCTTACCTTACAGAGACAAGCAACTCGCTCTAGAACCCAAGGTGAGAGGCTGGCAGGGCCAGGGTATGTGTGAGGTCTTCAGCCCATCAAACCTGCCCTGCTTTGAGACCTTCCTTGACCTTGGCTGAAATGTGTGGGGATTCCTGAGAAGGTGCAGCCAGGGAATAAGCCAGCTGGTCTGCCCTGTGCTGGGGCTAAAGGTCAAAGTTGTTCCTTCCCCTGGGAGGACTAGAATAAAGTCTCCCCCAGCTCCAAGCAGGGAAGCTAGGAACCCTCTGCCATGGCCGCCTAGAGCCTCCCTCAGCCTTCTGGAGTGTAAGTGCAGCTCTGAGAGTCAGTTTTTCAACCAATTGACTCAGGAATCTGCCCCCTCCTATCCTGCTAGTTTAAATAGAAAATTAAGGACTAGGAAACTGCCCTGCATACTGTGGACACCAATCCAGAGGAGGCCCCACCTCCTCTGTATTAACCCCCGGGCTGCTCCCCACTGACCCCAGGCCTGCAAAATCCTCAGTCCCTTGCTGTCTCCCAGGACCTGAGCAGACCCAGAAGGCACTTGTGCTGACATGAGGTTGGGGCAGCTAAGTGTGCAGGTGTGCTGTGTTTCTGGTGAAGGTCAGCTTGGAACCCTGCAGGAAACAGCTTAGTCCTCTGGATTTTCCCTTTCAGCAGAGCCTCTGTTGACCTGCTGGTTCCAGACTTTGTGCATGCAGAAAATGCTGTGTAACAGGGCAGTCTGACAGGCAACAGTTGGGATCTTAAGACATTAGCTCTAACTCCAAAGCCCCGCGCTCTTAACCACAGCCACCTATCTGGGCTAACCAAGCAGGAGACCTGGAGGCAAAAGTACCTGATCCAAATTTTGCTGTTTCTCCCCCTCCTCCAGCTGTTTGAAAGCCTAAGCAGGAGGGACTCAGGACCCCTGAGCTCTCCTACTTGACATGGTGGCGGGCCCTTCACAGCAGCCCCTGTGGAGTGGTTAGCTGGCTGTGTTTGCTACTTGCAGGCAGGATCCGTTCACCTCCTAGCACTGACCCTGCTCCTGGCACACATGTGAACACACGATGTGGTATGGCGCAGCCCTGGCCTCACCATCCCGCCCGCTGGTGGTGTCCGCTCAGAAAGTCACACTCAGGCGCTTTCCACGGTCTGTTACTTTTTTTAACACACAGATTTGCAAGGATTTTCCCCCTGGGGATGTGCTCCAGAAATGAGTTCTCAAATTGCCAGTTCTCCAGAGTGGGCTCTGACCTGGTCATTTTCTGGAATCTCTTCCATACCCCAGTGGGCCGGGATGATCTTTTTGAGCTGCTTGACCACCACTTCGCAGATGAGGAGGGAGCCTGGCTTGCTGGCTGTGTTTCCCCTTCCCCAAGTGTATTTTTGAACCAGCACTAAGATCTTTCTTGTCACTGAGCAAGAAACCTTTCTGGAAGACATGTTTTATTTTGCTATTTGTCTCTGAAATGATTAGGACTCAGACACTGGTGAGTGTGATCATTCTGCCCAGCAGACGGCTCCCGTGTCCCTGGTAGCACCCTGACTATGGGCAAGCTGCCTCATCCTGGCTCTTCCTAGGAATGGATCCAACTGGTGGAAGGGGGCTGTGGGGAGACTTCTCCCTCCTTTCCCACCAGGGGATATCTCCTGCCTCACTTTCCAGGGGAGCCCAAGCTGGTGTCCTAAAGTTCTCAGATGACCTGCTAGGGAGCCCTGAGCCTACCAGGGCCTGAGCCAGCTGAAAGCTGGAAGGCAGCAATAGCTGTGTTTCACACAGAATGGGTTTAACATATCAAAGCCACAGAGACAGCACAGGCCCTCAGAACAAGAGCCAGATTCTTGAGTGATCCCCCGGGATCTTGTTCTAGAGGACAAGGATGCTCAAATGCAGAAGGCTGAGGGAGAGTAAAGAAACTTTTCCTTCCCTTGAGTGACTGCCAAGGCCATGCCCATCCTGATAGATGTTATTCTGGACCAGCCCCCAGCAAAGGAGCACAGATGCCTCCTGATGCCAAGGCTGCCAACCCCCAACATGCCCATGGCCTCCTAGTGGATGGGAATGTCCCTGATCCATTCTTTAAAATCCTTCAAAGGGCACCCTCACCACCCATTCTTTCCTGCCTGCCCCTTTGAGTCCAAACCACAGCCCTTTTTAGCACCTCAATTGCCAACAGCAGTGTGGAGGGAAACTGAGGGAGCAGAGGTTCCTCCCACCCACTGGGCAGGTTGTTAGGATGGAGACTGGAGGGGGCTACATGACAGCACTCTGTCCTTTCTTCCAGCCCAGCTCTGAATTGCAAGCTGTGGACTTCCGCAGAGGAGTGGTTTTTCCCATGTGCATGTGGTTGGGGTTAAATTGATACTCTTGCATAGACATTTTTTTCTGCAGTGATAATCAACTAACTGCTCTGCAAAGGAAGCCTGATTCTTCTTCCCTGGCCCTCTCCTCTCTTGAGTCCCCAATTCCTGTCTTTCAGGCTATTTGCTAATTTACTTATTTATTTTTTTCAAAAGTTTTCGTCCAATGTACGTAACTAAAAAAATTCAAACAGCACAAGGTCTGAAGGAAAAATGGTTGTCCTCTGTCCCTTTTCTCCCCTAAATTCCTCCCCCAAACCTTTTTATTTTGATGTCCCTTTTCATAGCTCTAAACAATATGCTTACACAATTGTTCCTTGATTTGTCAATTTTATTTATTTATTTATTTTTTGAGACACAGCCTCAAGCTGTCCCCCTCGGTAGAGTGCTGTGGCATCACAGCTCACAGCAACCTCCAACTCCTGGGCTCAAGCGAGTCTCCTGCCTCCGCCTCCCAAGTAGCTGGGACCACAGGCACCCGCCACGAGGCTTGGCTATTTTTTGGTTGCAGCCATCTTTGTTGTTTGGCGGGCCCAGGCTGGATTCAAACCCGCCACCTTAGGTATATGTGGCTGGCGCCTTAGCCACTTGAGCCACAGGCACCGAGCCTATCATAAATCTTTATGTATCATTTAGTAAGAAAGTGAGAAAAGGAGGT
>CAUYQV010135459.1:0-24123 GCA_963574575.1 Galagoides demidoff
CAATGATGGCTGCAACCAAAAAATGGCCAGGCGTTGTGGCGGGCGCCTGTGGTCCCAGCTACTTGGGAGGCAGAGGCAGGAGACTCGCTTGAGCCCAGGTTGGAGGTTGCTATGAGCTGTGATGCCATGGCACTCTGCCCAGGGGGATAGCTTGAGGCTCCGTCTCAAAAAAAAAAAAAAGAAAGTGCTCAGAATGCTTAAATAATTTTTTAAAAGGTAAAGCTTGCACTCCCACCAGCAGTGCAGAAGTGTTCCCTTTTCTCCACATCCATGTCAACATCTGAAGTTGTGGGATTTTTTTATGTGAGCCAGTCTTATGGGAGTTAGGTGATACCTCAAAGTGGTTTTGATTTGCATTTCTCTGATGATTAAAGATGATAAGCATTTCTTCATGTGTTTGTAGGCCATGCACCTATCTTCTTCAGAGAAGATTCTGTTCAAGTCCCTTGCCCACAGTGAAATGGGATTCCTTGTTCTTTTCTTATTAGTAAGTTTGAGTTCTCTGTGGATTCTTGTTAAAAAACCTTTGTCAGAAGCATGCCATGCAAAAATCTTCTCCCATTCTGAGGGCTGTCTGCTTGCTTTACTTACTGTATTCTTGGCTGTGCAGACACTTTTTAGTTTGATCAGATCCCAGTAATGTATTTTTGTGTTCCTTCAATTGCCCAGGGGTGTTCTCCTCATAAAGTATTCTCCCAGGCCATCTCCTCATAAAGTATTCTCCCAGGCCAATTTCTTCAAGTGTTTCTCCTGCACTCTCTCCAAGAATCTTTATAGTTTCATGTCTTAAGTTTAAACCTTTTATCCATTGAGAGTCAATTTTTGTTAATAGTGAAAGGTATGGGTCCAAGCCAGCCAATTCTCCCAGCACCATTTGTTAAATAGGGAATCTTTCCCCCAGTTTATGTTTTTGATAGGCTTATAAAAGGTCAAATGACGATAAGTGTTTGGGTTCATCTCTTGGTTCTCAATTCTGTTCCATACAGCTACTTCTCTATTTTTGTGCAAATACCATGCTGTTTTTATCACTATAGATTTATAGCATAGTTTGAAGTCTGGTAGCATGATTCCTCCTGATTTGTTTTTATTTCTGAGTAATGTCTTGGCTGTTTGAGGTTTTTTCTGGTTCCATATAAAACAAAGTACTATTTTTTCCAGATCTTTAAAGTATAACAGTGGTGCTTTGATAGGGATTGCATTAAATTTGTAAATTGCTTTGGGTAATATAGACATTTAAACAATGTTGATCTTCCTAGCCATGAGCATGATATGTTTTTCCATTTGTTAACATCTCCAGCTATTTCTTTTCTCAGAGTTTCATAATTCTCTTTATAGAGATCGTTCATGTCCTTTGTTAGGTAAATTCCCAAATATTTCATCTTCTTTGGCACAACTGTAAAGGGAGTAGAGTCCTTGACTGTTTTTTCAGCTTGACTATTATTGGTATATTGATTTTGTACCCTAAAATGCTACTGTATTCCTTGACCACTCCTAAGAGTTTTGTGGTTGAGTCCCTGGTGTTTTCCAGGTATAAAATCATATCATCTGTGAGAGTTAAAGTTTGATCTCCTCTGACCCTATTTGTATGCCCTTGATCACCTTCTCTTGCCTGATTGCAATGGCTAAGACTTCTAATACAATGTTAAGAAGCAGGGGAGACAATGGGCAACCTTGCCTGGTTCCTGATCTGAGTGGAAATGTTTTCAATTTTACTCCATTCAATATGATATTGACTGTGGGTTTGCTGTAGATGGCCTCTATCAGTTTAAGAAAAGCCCCTTCTATACCTATTTTCTTAAGTGTTCTGATCATGAAAGGATGCTGGACATTGTCAAAAGCTTTTTCTGCATCTATTGAGAGAATCATATGGTCTTTGTTTTTTAGGTTGTTTATATGATGTATTATATTTATATGTTTACATATATTGAACCAACCTTGAGACCCTGGGATAAAACGACTTGGTCATGGTGTATAATTCATTTGATGTGTTGCTAGATTCTGTTTGCTAGGATCTTATTGAATATTTTTGTACCTATGTTCATTAAAGATATTGGTCTATAGTTTTCTCTTTTTGTTGGGTCTTTTCCTGGTTTGGGGATCAGGGTGATATTTGTTTCATAGAATGTGTTGGGAAGTATTCCTTCTTTTTCAATGTTTTAGAAAAGGTTAAGTAATATAGGTACTAGTTCCTCTTTAAAGGTTCGGTAGAATTCTGATGTGAAGCCATCTGGTCCCAGATGCTTCTTTTTGGGGAGATTTAGCATAGTTGATTCTATTTCAGTACTTGATATAGGTCTGTCCAGCATTTCCAATTCTTTCTGATTAAGTCTAGGAAGTTGGCATGCTTCCAAGTATTGGTCAATTTCTTTGGGATTGTAATATTTCTGAGAATAAAGTTTTTTTGTAGTATTCATTAAGGATTGTTTGAATTTCTGAGGTGTCTATTGTTATTTTGCCTTTGTTATTTCTGATTGATAATATTGTGGACTTATTTTTGGTTAGGTTGGCAACAGGTTATCAATTTTGTTGAATTTTTCAAAAAAACAACTTTTTGATTCATTCATCTTTTGAATAATTCTTTTGGTTTTGATTTCATTTAGTTCTGCCCGAATTTTAGTTATTTCTTTTCTTCTGCTGGGTTTGGGGTTGGAATGTTCTTCCTTTTCCAGTTGCTTAAGATGTCCCATTAAGTTATTGACTTCCTCTCTTCCCGTTCTCTTGAGGAAGGCTTGCAATGCTATAAATTTCTCTTTTAGGCCTGTCTTCGCATTATCCCACAGGTACTGATAATTCGTGTCTTCCTTATTGTTTTGTTCCAAAAATTTGGCAATTTCCTTCTTAATCTCATCTATGACCCAGCTATCATTCAGCATAAGGTTATTTAGCTTCCATGTCTTTGTATGAGTATGCAGATACCTGTTATTGGTGAGTTCAACTTTTATTGCATGACGATCTGAGAAAATACAAGGAATAATTTCTATACTTTTAAATTTGCTGAGGTTAAAATGTCCCTTTTGGAAAGAAATATGGAGAATACTCAGGGATCTCAAAGTAGACCTGCCATTTGATCCTGCAATTCCTCTACTAGGAATATATCCAAAAGACCAAAAATCACTTTATAACAAAGATATTTGCAGATTGTTCATTGCAGCTTAATTCATAATAGCCAAGTCATGGAAGAAGCCCAAGTTCTCATCTACCCATGAATGGATTAATAAATTGTGATATATGCATACCATGGAATATTATGCAGCCTTAAAAAATATGGAGACTTTACCTCTTTTACATTTACATGGATGGAGCTAGAACATATCCTTCTTAGTAAAGATTCTCCAGAATGTAAGCAAAAATATCCCATGTACTCAGTACTATTATGAAACCAATTTACAATCACTCACACTTTCATATGAAGAATAGATCACACCTATGGTCCAAGATGAAGGAGGGAGAAGGAGGGGATGGGAAAGGAGGGGGTAGGTCAGACCAAGAGAGGGTAAATGGTGAGATCACACCAATAGTGCATAATGCAAGGGTACATGTTGGATCTATTAGTATAGAGGATAAATGTCTTAACACAATAGCTAAGTAAACTAGATGAGGTATATATGAACCAGTGTGATGTAAGCGTTCTTAATTCTATATGAAATCAGCACATGGTACCCCATAAATGCATTAATGTATACATGATCTATGTGTTTATGATTTAATAAAAATAAATAAATAAAAGGTAAAGCTAGCAGGTTCTATTTCCACATGCCCTTTCCTCACGTTCTTTTCTTCAGGTTCCTAAAATCAGGTCTCATCTTACCATTAACTGCAAAGGCAGAAAACAAATCTCTGCTCCTTTAGACCTACTATTCCTAATTAAGCCAATCAATAAAATAGAACAAAGCTTCATTAAAATAAAAACAAAACAAAGTAAAATAAGCATACTTAGGCTGTGTGTGCATGTGTGGGCGTGTGAGTGTATGTGAGAGGAACGGCAAAGTACACTAAAGTAATGATGGTGCTTAGGTGGAGATTTTCCAGAAATGCTGGCTCTACCCAGTACCAGAGCACATTAGTTGCAAGTCCCAAATTTTATGTACCTAATGGCATTTAGTCAAAGTCACTTACTTTGCCCCAGAGGAGTAACTATTTCTATGATAGTTAAACCGGGTTGTCCCGCCCTTCCATTCTCTATAGAGAATCTCTCAGACAGTCCCGAGGATTTGCAGTTTGAGCTTGCAGATTTTGATGACACCAGTTATGTGGTGTCTCTGTGGGAGGGGCAAATAGGTGTAGATGAAGGGAGGTGAGTCCTGGAGGGATCATACCTGCATGAGGTCCCAGATTGAGCTGTGAGAAAGATGGGCGTGGGTGGTAGTTCTGTCTATTCCTTTATATACTAAGGTGCCCTTGGGCGAACCCAATATTACCAGATATCTTTGTTCCCACAATAGTCTGCCTACCGGTGCTTAGCAAAGGGAGAGGCCTGGGAGTGAGCTGGACTGAAGCCCAGAGCCCCTGCCAACAACCTTCACTCCTCCATGCCACTGATCCACCCATTACTCATTCCTCCAACCAGTGTTTTGGGGTGTCTCATGTATGCCAGACACTGCTCGTGCCCTTTCCAGAACTCTCTGACATCATGCGTATCACCTCCTGATGACGAGTAGCCTTTGTTCAGGCATTATTCCCTCATAGATTCAATTATGTCCTTCCCAGGAGAATGAAAACTTCTTGAGGACAGAAATCCAGGTTTGTGCTTCTGTTACATGACTCACAGTAATGGTCCCCTGCTATACACTCGTAAACTAACTGATAATAAGCCAAGAACAGAGTACATGCTCAATAAATACTTTTTGATGGAATCAATGAATGAATAACTAACTGGCATCTCATTTATTTGTAGCCTCCTCTTTTTGGGATTTTGTTCTCACATCAGTGAAATGGACATTACAGTGTGGAATATTTATAAAGACCCTAATTTTGAACTAAAACATATGAAGGTTATGTCATAATAATAATAATAGTCTACATTTACTAGGAACCCACCGTATGCTGGGAGCTCTGAATCCCTTACTATCTCACATCCTCTCCATAAGAACCTGATGAGGCAGTGCTATTAGTTCCATTTCAGAAATGAGGAAAAAGACTGAAGGGTTTAAGTAACTTGTCCACGCTCACATGGGTAGTTATAAATAACAGAACTTAGTACTTTGACCCAGAGCTCTTCATCAGTAAAGCCCATACTATTATGGAGGTGGCTGGGCTGCTACCAGAGATTTAGAAACTGCTTAGTGAATTGGTGAAACTGATGAATTACTGGTCTTGGATAAGGAATGGCTAGGCTTAGGAATTCTGGAATCCTTCTTTATTTTGCTTAAACTAAGAGATACCTAGAGATGAAATGAAAGGAAAAAAAATTTAAAAAGACCCATAGGGACCAAGAGATGACACACAAAAAATGAAATATACTCAGGCCTAGAAAAAGGAAATTATGGGAGCCAAAAAGGCAGGAGAAAGTGATCTGAGGTCATGTTCTGTTGCATCACTGAGCATTTTTGGCAGGATTTACTGCTCTGGTGATTGTCCTCACTTAATGACCAAGCTTTTGGCAAGATCACATAAAAAATACAACTATTACAGAAATGTATAAGAAAATCTTGGGCAGATTCTAAGGTAAATACATGTAGCGAAATTCCAAAAAAGCCCCACAACTATTAACTAGTACTACTCTGATCTACACTTCTGATTTTTTTTTTTTCTGGCCAACAAGCGCATCTCACCACTTGATGAGAAATGATCTTTAATAACTCAAAAAGGGCATAGTGTTAAAAAGAGCCCTTGGGGGAAGTGTTGGGAATAGGAAGCCAGCGTCTACACTGGTGGGAGAAGAATGCAAATGTTTTGAGGGACGTGAGCAAATGCCCATGGCTGGTTCTTAAAGGACATGAAAACAGTTTTTATAATCATTAACAACTGGAATCCATTTGCCCTTTTGCTACTGGGTCTCCCAGTTTTCCTTAGGCATCTACCCTTTCTCCATTCCCAGTCTACTAGATTTAAGCGGCACTTCAGGGTGGCAGGTGACTTGTGTTAACCACTCAGAGCAATGCAACCTCTGGTCACAGTGATTGGTCCAAAATGGACACGTAATCAGTTTGGATTCAATGAACTTCAAACACTGTGACTTTTGGTTGAAGAGACCATTTTTCCTTCTTCTGAACTTATAGAGAAAGTAGGGTATGATATTAGTACTGTTACTATAGTACTATCCTGCCACTGCTAAGAGCTTGACTGAGAGTTCAGCCAACAGAGAAAAAAACAAGTGCCAAAATACAGAGAAAGGGATCCCCAATTCTGATGTGCTATTTGAGTGACTAAGTCTCTTGGTGCCTAAAACTTGATACCCCTGGAATTTCCTGTCCTAGTGGTCAGTAAAATCTTCATTTGGCTCAGACCATCTCGAGTTGGATTTTTTTTATATTTGCAAATGGAAATGTATATCCTTGTCATTTAGAACTCACATTGAGGGTAATGAGCAAGAGATTGTCCCTCTGATAGAAAGAAGACCTCAGGGATATGATATTCTAAGGTGGACATGAGTCAGTGACACAGTGATACGCTTTAAAACGAGGCCACATGCTGTGGTGAATAAAAAGGTGTTATTTTTAAAGTTCCAGATCTTCATAAAAACACTGTATAGTTCTCGTAGGCTCCTGGCTACATAATGAGATTAACTTACAAAAAATAGACAAAATTCCATAGAATTCCATATAGCCAGGCTAAATGCATGGATTTAAGGTTATTAAAGCTAGCTACAGAACAGAATGAATAATACAAATCCTAAAACAATGTCTCCATGAATTGATATTTTTCAACAGAGGATGTCTTATGGTATGTGTATATATTTAAAAAGTACTTGATTAAGATCCAGAAATTCCAAATTCAAAGCTTTCTAACCCTGTAATCTGGTCATCCAGTCTCTCTGAGCCTCAGTTCCTTTATCTGTACAATGGGAATAACGGTACTTTCCCTGAAGTTTGTATAAGTTTAAGTAATATTATTTATGAATATATATAATGCACCCAACACAGTGATTGACCCATAAAGAAAGAATAAAAGTAGCTCAGTGGCTAGGGCACCAGCCACACACACTGGAGCTGGAGGGTTTGAACCCAGCCTGGGCCTACCAAACAACTAGCTGGACATTGTGGCAGGTGCCTATAGTCCCAGCTTCTTGGGAGGCTGAGGCAAGAGAATTACTTAAGCCTAAGAGTTTGAGGTTGCCATGAGCTGTGATGCCATGGCACTCTACCCAGGGTAACAAAGTGAGACTATCTCAAAAAAAAAAATAAAGAAAGAAAGAAAGAATGAAAGTTATTCTTTTTTACCCAAATGTACATATGCAGTCATGGAGCAAAGAATTTTTCAAGTGGCATCTCACTTAATCCCTTACTGCAACCCTATGTGCGAGATAGCTACTATTATTACCCCATTTTGAAGTTGAAGCAGCTGATACTTACAGATTAGTAAGGAATCTAGAATGCTATAGAGCTGGGATTTGAACCCCAGGTTCTCAGACTCCCCAAAATCTGCTTTAAATGACCTCAGTAAACGAGTACTAGTTAGTTTTTTTTTTTTTTTAATCAATGTGTTTCAACAAATAGTTAAAGTCAATACATAAAAATAGTAAAGATTCAGTCTGGAAATGACAAGTGAAGATTGGTTACTGAGGCCAGGCATGGTGGCTCATGCCTGTAACCCTAGCACTCTGGGAGGCCGAGGCGGGTGGATTGCCCTGAGCTCACAGGTTCAAGATCAGCCTGAGCAAGAGTGAGACTCCATCTCTAAAATAAAAAAATAGCCAGGCATTGTGGCTGGTGCCTCTAGTCCTAGCTACTTCGGAAGCTGAGGAAAGAGAATCACTTGAGCCTAAGTTGGAGTTTGCTGTGAGCTGTGATGCCACAACACTCTACTGAGAGTGACAAAAAAAAAATAAAAAGTCAGCTATGAGTCATCCAAAAAGAAATTCTCCCAGGTAGAGTGGAAGCCTAGATGATTTTCATCTTCATTTAACCATCCCCCTGTCATAACACGAGCTCTTTGAGCCACTAAGATATTTCCTGAAAGGCATAGAATATTTTTGAGAATATTACAATCACTTCCTTGGAGATGGACAAAATTGATCTAATCTTAATGCTTTTTTTTTTTTTTTAAAAACAAATAATCTGCCTTGGCTCAGCGCCTGTGGCTTAATCGGCTAAGGTGCCAGCCATATACACCTAAGGTGGTGGGTTCGAATCCCCAGCCCAGCCCGCCAAACAACAATGATGGCTGCAACCAAAAAATGGCCAGGTGTTGTGGCGGGCGCCTGTGGTCCCAGCTACTTGGGAGGCGGAGGCAGGAGACTCGATTGAGCCCAGGAGTTGGAGGTTGCTATGAGCTGTGATGCCATGGCACTCTACCCAGGGGGATAGCTTGAGGCTCTGTCTAAAAAAAAAACAAATAATCTGCCTTGAAGATGGGGCAGTACAAAAGTCTTCCCCTAAAATTCTAGGAACATGGCCATATTTAAGTATTATTTTCCCATTCCATATATTTCCTCTCGTACATCTCTCTCCAGTGAATCTCAGAGAATAGGATAACACATTTCTATGTGTTATTACTTGTTCATAATGAGGCAGGTACAGAGAAAATCCATTTCTGCAGCACTGTAATAAGTGGTTCTCTTTAATTTGTATTCAAGGAACTGGCTTTGATTCAATTGTGGCATACGCTTTTCCCAACTGCACAATCTTTTAAGATCTGTTGGGAAAATTACTCCTACCCCACAAAATGTGGTGGAGGAAAATAAGAAAGTACTACTTTTAATTGTTTCAATTTCATTCTTCCAATGAGAAGGTATTAAGTGCTTCAACTATCTGAATTTCATGAAATGGAACAAACATTTCCTGGGCAGCTGATCTGGGCTAAGTGCTGTGCTTAATGCCAAGGGCGAATGTGGGAATAAGACACAAGCAAATCACTTCAAGGAAAGAATTTCTGTATTGCCTTGCAACTATTCATAATCTTTCAGTTAAAAGCACTTTGCAAAGGTTTGCAATGCACCCCTGTGTACAAAAGATAAACATTATTCTCACAGACTTTTACAATGCATTTTTTTCATCTCAAGATTCCCCACACTTGGTTTTGCTCATTGGCCATGTCTGTGCCAGGCCAGGACTTTGTGGAAGATGGAAGCAACTTCTCCTAAAGGCTGATTATTTTCTCTAAGTGATTCTATGTTTAAAAAAACATTGCACTAAAGTTGATTTAATTACATTAAAATTAATTCTTTCTTATCTTGCTCTTTTGTCATCCCCTAAAGCCAACCGGTGTTACTTCTTCCTCTCCTGTAAAATTAAGTCCCAAGATAAATAAAGCTGAGTATAGACTCAGCCATTTATGTCTCATTAACACAGCACAGTGGGTTGCATCAGCGGACGCCAGACTTAATATCCTTAATGAAGCCTCCCAACGTCAGGCGCAAAGGGTCAAAATGCTGACTAAGCTCCGGCTTACTCATGGGCACCAGCTCCTTGCGGGAAGTCATCAAATTAAAGGTCAGAGGGATACAAAACAGCCACGCCAAAGTGGTCTGGCTGGGTTCATCAGTCAACACCAACTCCTCCTCTGCTCCCTCCCAGCTGGTCAGGGACACACTACACGCCTGAACCCGGGAATGCCCACCACACAGAGTCGGAGCTGCTCGCCACTGGGTGGCCATTTGCCCTGTAGGGAATAAGATAAGGGGGTCCTGTCTGAACAGTAAACGGTGCTGACCCTCTGCACGCACCTGTCACAAATGAAGATAAAATGTATCGGAACAAGAAGAGGAGAAGGATCTTGCTTACAGTGTGCCACCGTGATTCTACTCCCCATTCATCTCTGTTTAACGATCTGTTTATAGTTCTCTCTCCTCCAGTCAGCTGGAGGTGCCTCTAAGGTCTATACCGTCCATTCTTTCTCCTCCTCTCTTTCTTTCTCTCTTTCAATTTAGACTATTTTTAGTGCAGTGTTAGGTTCAGAGTAAAGTTGAGGAGAAGGTACAAACATTTCCCTGCCCCACACATGCACAGTCCCCTCCCTGACTCTCAACATCCCTTAGAATGGCACATGTGTCACCACTGATGAACCTCCATTGATACACTGTCATCCAAAGTCCTTGGTTCACACTAGGTAGTTTGCATTTATCTTGGAATTATACATTCTATAGCTTTGGACAAATTTCTTTATATTTTAGAGACCTCTGTCAGCCAGGCTGGATTGCAGTGGTGCCATCACAGCTGATCACAGCTTCTCAAAACCATGAACTCCCAGGCTCAAGGGATCCTCCTGCCTCAGCTTCTTGTGAAGCTGGGACTATAGGCTTGTACCATCATGCCCAACTTGTTTTTATTTTTTAAACCTTCTGTAGCGACAAGTTCTGCCACGTTGCCCAGGCTGATCTCGAACTCCTGGCCTCAAGCTATCCTCCCACTTTGGCCTCCCAAAGCGCTGGGATTACAGGCGTGAGCCACCACACCAGGCCAACAGATTTATAACACCAGGTATCTGCTCTATTTTCATTCCCCGCAAAACTCCTCTGTGCTTTACCTATTTATCCCTCCCTGACCCATAGCCCCCCACAGTCACTATCTCCATAGTTTCTCCTTTTCCAGAAGGGCACACAGTGGGAATCACGCCACACGCCAGCTTATCAGGCTGGCTGCTTTCGTTTAGTCCTGCCCATTTAAGTTTCCTCCATGTTTTTTCAAGGCATCCATTCTCTTCGCATGAGTATGACCTCACCAATAAGCACAGCTTCCCACACAGAGCAGGCACTCCAGGAGCGCTTGTTGAATAAACGAGCAAAGGCATGTGTGTTGGTCACGGTCCTGTTCATTTGACAACGTTTACTGAGGCTTTCCGAGTATAGGCTCTCTGCAGCCACTTTCAAACGAGAACAACGTTTGTGTGGGAGATCCAAGATTACTGCTAACATAGCAGCAGTCCTGAGAGGTAGGAGAGCAGACACTTTTCTTATTATCTTCCTGTTAAAAAGATCGAGAGACTCAGAGAAGTAGAAAATAATTTGTGGAAGTTCCCTGCACCAGAAAGGGCAGAGGCTGGAATGGCCACTGTAACTCTCTGATGCTTATCTCATGGGGTGTCCCCCTAAAACCACACTCTGGGTCATGCAAACTGGCAAAAGTTTAACAAGAAACTGATTCTTGCTAACATAGTGACACGCGAGCATTTATAGGAGCCCTGCCCACATGCCCGTCTTTCTGCTCGGGAGCCTGTCTTATCACAAAGAAGAGCACCCTTGACTTTGACCGAACAGCCCATAGCGGCAAACCCTGATCTTCCTTTCACCACAGCAAACTACTACTGGGCTGCAGAATTGATCTCTGTCTGGGGAAGGAAACTTCAAAAGCACCTCATTCTCATTCAATGGTAAAGAACGGCATGGCTGGGCTTCCCCTGCTCCTGCTAGGGATCAAAAGGATGTCAAGAGTCCAGGTGAAAAATTCTTTCCAGATCTGCAGCTGTAATGAGCCCTCGATGGGACAATGAATTTACCCAGGGAGGGAAACCTGGCTATGAATGAGTGAATTACTAGGAGGCTCCTGGAGGCCTACACCTTGAAATTTAGTGCCATCCTGAATTCATTCCTTAACCCCTGAAAGCCTCATGCGAATGTGTGGCTGTCGGTTGAATGTCCCAAAGTCAGCATTTCCAAAATACTGCACTAACAGCCTTCTTCCTCAAATCCTCTCCTAGATCTATGCAGTCACTGAAACAGGAAACCAAGCCCATATTTTTAATCCCTGCACCATCCCAAATCCAATTAGCCTTCCAGTCCCGACACTGAAATCACCCCAGTCTTCCTCCCAGATACTGCAGCTGCCTCGCCTCATTTCCCAGCAATCCCATGACCTTCCCAGCTGCACTGTCTCTTGGTCCTGCTCGTCCCTTATTTCCACCCTTTCTCTGGTAGCTGGAGCTGCATCCACAGTGCACGTCAGGTCACATCACTCCTTGCTCAGAACCCTGTCATGGTCAGTGCAGACCACGCTCCCTGTCCTCTCCCCATCTGCCCACCTGGCCTCCTCTGGCCTCGGGCTCCAGAGATTCTGGGAATTCCCAAACGGTTTGACTTCCTACATATATCCCCTGGTGTTTCATACATCCAGGCCTTTGCTTATGTTGCTTCAAACACATTCCCCATGTTTTCCCACCCACCTGACTCTTCCTCACCCTTAACACTCAGGCCCCCATTGCACCTGTGCACACCTCTACTCTGGTTCTATCACAGGGAGGTTATTTGCTTGTCTGTTGCCCTCTAGAGCGAAGATCTTCAAGCAAGGAGATAGCGAATCATGCTATTAATCACTTCTTGCATTGAAATACTCTCTTTACACCTCCCAAGTTCCATCCAGCACATCTTCAGGCTTTTAGAGACAAGAACGACATTTCTTATCTTTGTTTCCCTGAACCAGCACAGATTTGCTCAACAAATCCTTGTCAAGTCCCTATTCCAATCCCATCGCTGTGCTTTTCAGAATATGAGCTATTGCCACGGTTCTGAAAGGTCTCACACGCTGAATAATGTAAGCAGTGCTTTTTAATAAGAAGTTTCTAGATCTGATATCTTGATGAAATGGAAAATGGCTCTCTCGCCTTGATGCTCTCTGTGGAATTTGCTCTCCTCAGCATGTGACTATGTACTGTGTGCCAACAGGCGTCATAGTAAAAATATAAAAACACAATGTGTGAAAACACCAAGGGAAGCCTTGACTCTGGGTAAAACATCAGAGCAGTTACTCTGCAGAAAAAGAAGTACAGGGACTAATAAATACATGAAAAGGCAGGACACAAAGAAACCAAAGTTGAACCAGTGAGAGATTTTCTCATTTATGTAATTGGCAAAATGTTTAAAAAAGGCTTGTAATTAAAAATGTGGGTAAATTTGTCATGTAAATAGGAAGTATATGTTGATACAATCTTTTTGAACCTATTATCTATCCTGGTTGAAGACAAATTGGAGCCTTGTGATGACCCAACACACTGATTCCACTGACAGGAACCTCTTGCGTGAGCCAAGGATGCATGTTCAGAGATGGTCATTGCATCATTGATTGAGATAAGCCCAGGCTGGAAGCAAAGTAAATGTGCTTTTGTTGGAGATCACTTGGGTAACTCTTGGTGCATTCACGTAACAAAGAACATCACAAAAAGGATGTAGATGGAGTGACATAGAAAGAGGGTCCCGATAAAATGAGAGAATGGATGAAAAAATCAGATTTGGGGGAGTGCATACATTTATTTCATCTTTATAGATATACTCAAATAGCATATATATATGGAAGGCTACACATTCAATTATAAACAGTGGTTATTTCAAAATAGTGAAATTGGGGAGAAACAACATTTCAGATTTTATTTTACGTGTGTCTATACCATCTACATTATTTTGACAAGTCGAGTCACTTCTAAATAAGCTTAGGCAAAGGCCTAGGCTTCCCAGTTAGACTCTGCCCAGCTCCCCCAGGACTCTCTGGGGATGTGTGTGCTACACTCTCTGTGTGAAGAAGTCAACCCCACTTGTCTTTGGGAAGCGGATTCCCTCTTCTGCAGACTTGGCCTTGGATGCAGAGCTCTCCTCTCATTCACTCGGTAAACACATACTGAGAGGATCCTCCTGCCTTTATTCTCCCGTCTTTCCACAGCAGAGCAGCAGGGACGCACGCAGCGAGCTTCCAGAGCTGCTCATACTGCATCTAAAAGGGCCTTTTGGGAAGAAGACTCTACACAGCACAAAGACCTGCCTTGCTTGTGAGGTGCTGGGAAGCAAACTTCAAAGGACTTCAAGGATACTCCAGAGTGACTTAAGAAGACCCATGTGCTTTCCCTGGTTCTGAGAGTCCCAGAGAGACGCCATGCAGAGAAAAGAGAAGACATGCCAAAGGGCGGGGGGACTAACTTCACTTTGTGAAACTGAGTTTCTGTGCATAGCTGAGTTTGCCTCTATGCATGGGACCGTCTTCCCTGCATTGTCTGTCCTGTGCTGACTTGACTCATCCATTATATCTATTAAACAAGAATGAATTTTTTTATAACCAACATTTTATCCTTAAGTGACACCCAGAGAACCAGTTTCAAGAAGAAACCCAGTAGATAGCCATAAAATTCTATATTTATATTTATACCAGAGGTTATTTTTTAAAAGACAACAATAGTGTCCTAGAATAAGAAACGTCGGGTAGAATCCCAGGAACCCAGCGTGTGTTGGAATAACACACACAGAGCAAACACAGAGGTGCTGTTTGGAATGATGCCAGAGTAACTTCTCGTTCCCAGAGAGTCTGCACCTTAAAATCGTGAAAGCTCAAATTTTTCCTGGTGAGACCCTTCCTCTGTTTTATGGGAGCAAAAGTTCTCTAACTAGGCTGTATTTGAGGACTATCAAAATATTTGTTCCCATCTCCTGTGACCATAAATTCTGATTTCATGGGTCTGGGGTGGTCCCTGCCTACAGGACTGGTTTGAAAGCTCCTCAGGTGATTTTAATTTGCAGCCAAAGTTGTGAGCACTGCTTGTTAGAAAGTCTTTTTAATCCTGCAGGTGGAAGGTAAAACAGACCTTCCCAGGGTCCCTGAGCTGAGGAATAAGTCCCATAGGGGTGTCTCAGGCTGAGATGTTAAAGAATGGGAAGGGTACAGGTCAGCCTTTGGGCAGTCCATCAGATCCCCCAACCTGTCTCTGTTCCGTCAGGTTTTATACAGTAGCTGCACTGGAGCGTTCCCTGTGAGCTTGACACAGACTGACAAAATCCCAGTGCAAGCACCACGCTCTTTCAGATTTCTGTCTTGAACTTTCTCAAAGCAAAAGGAGCCCCCATGTGTGGGGGACAGAGCAGGTATACAGGGTGTGGGCTCATTCCCTTTAATTCATTTGGGCATTAAAGGGAATGCCAAGAACTGGGGTTGCAACAGCTGTGTGGCTTTGTGCAAGCCAGTTGACTTCTCCAAGTCATAGTCCCCTTATTGATAAATAAGGCTACTAATATTTATTTGGAATTTTCGTCCTCAGGATTAAATGACATAAGGAATACGAAAGCCCCTTATTCAAAAATATGGGCCCAGATCGCTTGAGTTCACAAGTTCAAGACCAACCTGAGCAAAAGCGAGACCTCCATCTCTACTAAAAATAGAAAAACTGAACCCAAGAGTTGGAGGTTGCTGTGAGCGATGACAGCACAACACTCTAACCAGGGTGACAGCTTGAGATTTCATCTCAAAAAAGAAAAAATGTTTATCCATATCATTTTACTTCATACCCAACTAATTCTGCAAGATAATTAGCATAGGCGATATTGACATCTGCCCTGGTGAAAAACGGATCTAGACAGTTTAGTAGATGTGTATCAAGTGTCAAACACCAGGCCAGGACTTCCTCGCAGCCACTTTCAAATATCACTATTTGATATCGTCTTTCTTAAAAGATACCAAATATTTTCAAGCCACTGAGTAATACGTTTATTAGAAGAAGAAAAGAGAAGCTGAGAGAGCTTCTGGAAACTATTTCTCCAGATAAAAAGCATTGTTCCTAAGTGACAAGGGCAGCCATTCCTTTCAGGATGTATCATCGAAACAAATGTATCATTGAACGACTACCTGGCAATTTTCTGATGCCTCAGATTCCTCTTAAATGGCATAACTCTGCCGGAAATTCCTTATCACTGCTCCCCCCTCTACTATTCTTTTGGTCTGTTTGCCCCTGGGTATTGAATCTCTCTAATCATGTCTGAAAAACGAGTAGAAACTTACATCCAGCCTGTGTTTCTCTGCATCTCTCCGGTGTTCTTACTTTGGTCATTTGGGCTGAAGTAACTAATCATTTGTACAATTTACTCAGCTTACTCTAATGGCCAGTCACTTTGACTGGGGACACCAACCAGACCTAGAGCTGTGTTGCTATGGCCAGAGTGTGTTTTCAGTAACTCCTCTCTTATGCCTTCCTTGTGTTCAAATACTCAAGTTCTACCTTGCTAGGAAGACTTCTCTTACCCTTATACACCTTGTAGTGATTTTTCAAACTTGGATCACTCCTGTTGTTTTACTGGGTAACGTTATTATTTGGAAATTTATTTATTTCACCCTTTTTGCTTAATCTCAAACTATGTTTTATTGTTAGTTTTCCTTTTGCTCATAATCCTTGTCTCCCCAACTAGACTGCCATATCTTTGAAACTAGCATGATATCTTAGGGTTCATTTTCTTTTTTTAGAGTGTATGGACAGCATGGGAAACATGCCCAGGATTTGTAGATGTTGTTGTGGCCTTTTAGAATATCAGATGTTTTATTAGTGAATTACCAGGGGTTCAAGGTTTAGAAATCTTACGGATTTATAGCAGAAGAGTTGTGATAGCTCGTTTTGAAAATAATAAGGGAAGTCTTGTTCTTGGGAATTCCTACCTTCCAAATTCTCTGTCCATCCTCTTACTCAAAAATTTAAAATAAGATAACAATTAAAGTCTCCATAGTGTATTCTATTGTGAACTAAAATAAAATCTCAAGGCTTCCCCCTAGTAGCTGACCAACTGGACCACCTCTTGGCCAAGGGGATCCCCTAAAACTGAGTTATCACCTCCTCCTGCCTTCTTAGAGATGTCCTTGTGACTTATCATCAGCCCTAAGGCTATGCAAGACATACCTGCAGGTCCTCAATATACACGACAAACCCTTTGAGTTGTCTCTGTATAGGTCCTATAGTTTGCCTCTGATTTACAGATGCTTATCTTAGCATCCCTTTTTGCTGACTCCTGGTCTGTTAGCCAGAGCCTAACTTTTTCAGCCAATTTCCAACTATGACCCACCTGTAAGTCCCCACTTTAAGATGTCTCACCTTTTGGGGCCAGACCAATGGATACCTTCCATGTATTGACTTATGACTTTATCTGTAATTCCCATTTTCCAGAAATGTATAAAACCAAATTGTAACCCCATCACCTTGAGTCCACTTGTTCAAGGCTTCCTGGATGTGGCCCTCCTGGGTCATGGTCCTCAAATTTGGCTCAGAATAAGCCTCTTCAAATTATTTTACAGAGTATGGTTTCTGTCAACACTATAAAAGCTGAAACATTGATTTTAAGATTATTCTAGAATAATAAGCAAGAAAACAAATCTCTCTCCCCAATTTATTTACCACATTCAATCTCAGGTATTAAATTTTTTTGCATATGCTAAGTTTTTCTTTGTGTTTTTTTTTTTTGAGACAGAGTCTCACTTTGTCACCGTCGGTAGAGTGCTGTCGCATCACAGCTCACAGCAACCTGCAACTCTTGGGCTTAAGTGATTCTCTTGCCTCAGCCTCCCTAGTAGCTGGGACTACAGGCGCCTGCCACAACACCTGGCTAATTTTTTGTTGCAGTTGCCACTGTTGTTTTAGCAGACTGGGTCCAGGTTCAAACCCGCCACCCTCGGTATATGTGGCTGGTTCCCTACCCATTGAGCCACAGACACCATCCTGCACATGCTATGTTTTATTTCTTTTGCTTTTCATGAATTCCCAAGGACCTCCACCATAAGAATGACACATCACTGTCATTCTGGTTGGTGAAGGACTATTAATTTTTCCCGCTTCACAGATGAGCATTCAAACCTTCATTTAGTTCAAAAATCAAAAGTACAATCTTTTCATCATAGTTTATCCACGAAGTGGCATAAAAAACAAATTGCTTCAGTTGTGTTACTGTGCAGAAAGGCATGAGAGTGGGAGCCTGGGTTCAGTAAGAAATTAACAAAAGAACAGTGCAATGAGTAAAAGATCAGGCCACCTAAAAATGGCACCACTGAACTGTTCTTACCCATTTGAGTGTGTACCAGGAATGTGGTCCTGACTAAGTAACATATAGGTGAACTGCTATTTGATTACAGATAGGGATTCACTGACCAAAAGGCAGTTTGGTGAATGGGTGGAAGATTCTAAACTTGTACTGAGAAGATGAAACCAAAGACAATGAGCCTCAGGGCAAGAGGCTGGGGTGTGGGCTTAACTGTATTCACAGGGCTCACCTACTAATGCTGGCTTTTTACCTGACGAGTTCTGTGGGCCAGTCCCAAGGGTGGCCTTTCTTCAATATTAAATATGCTAATTGTGTAGCAGAAGGGACTCGGGAGTTCACCTGATCATCTGCCTTCATTTTCCTCCTTTTTACTTTCATAGATGAAAATAATGAAAGATTGAAGTTTTGTCCATACAGTGAGCAGACTGCATGGCTCAATAATGTTTGTTAAATAAGTGAACGAATGATAAGCTCATCTACTTTTGCTACAACTGCAAAATCTGTCCTTCAGACTTCATGACCCTGCCTTTCACAAAGGTACTGCCACGGAGAGGAGTCCTCATCCCAGGATGCCCTTAGCACCCGAGGGCAGTGCTCTATCTTTAACTAAGGCTTGCTCTGGGTTGATGCTTAGAGACCCTTCTCTGGGGTCCTTTCCAGCTTGCACTCTTCACTGTTACTCTCCACCAATGTGAATGCACAGGAACTCTGGACAATGGAAAATGAGGGGAAAAGAAAGGGAGAGAATTTGGGGAAAGGGAAGAAGTGCCATCAAACCCCCATTTCACTGGCAGTGATTTTCAACCAGTGTGCCATGAGAGGATCTGAGATATGCCACTAACATTTTTAAAGATCATTAATTAAATTATCTTCAAAAGAAGTTCAAAACACAGTAAGTATATGACTTTTTTTTACTTCTTTTTATCAATATAATTTAAATGTGCTGTGGAAATTTAACTACAGGTTCAAGTGTGCCGGGAGATTAAAAAAGGTTAAAAAACACAGCGTGATAGTTTGACAAAGATTCAGTTCTAATGGGCTCGGCCAAATTTAGTTTACATTAATAAATGTCCATGTGTTAGGAGAGTCTTGCTCCCTAGCATTCTCTTTCCCAGACTTCCTGAAACATTTTAGGCTTAACTAACTTGAATATTTTCAAGTGACAGAAAATTTTTATAGTATTTGAATTATTTATTTTCCTAGGTTTTGCAGTTATAACAAAAGCTAAAGAGTTGGTAAAAGATAAATTCACTGAAATGACTTGTATTCTGATCCTAAGGTGATGAATAACCTTACAGTGCTATAAAATATATATATTCTGCTGATAAAAATATCATTAAATGCTTAGATAATATTTTAGCTGAAAATGAGAAAATTAGTTTGAAAGGATAAGAGCTTATAGAGAAAAAGAATACTATGAATAAATTGAGAATTATAATTTGTTCATGGGTGAAAAGCCAAACGTTCTGAAGGTAACAAAACACTAGTCATATAACAACTAAAGCCTCCATAGACTATTTCATAAAATCTGAAATAGGGGCAGGCCCTGTGGCTCACACCTGCAATCTTAGCACTCTGGGAGGTTGAGGTGGGTGGATTGCCTGAGCTCACAGGTTTGAAACTAGCCTGAGCCAGAGTGAGACCTCCTTCCCTCATCTCTAAAAATAGCCAGGCATTGTGGCAGGCACTTGTACTCCCAGCTACTTTGGAGGATGAGGCAATAGGATCACCTGAGCACAAGAGTTTGAGGTTGCCATTAACTATGACAGTATAGTACTCTACCGAGAGCAACAAAGTGAGACTCTGTGTCAATAAATAAATAAATATATATATATATATAAAATCTGAAATACTGATTATAGATTCCGCCAAAGGAACAAGCATGTAAAATATATCAAGCTTTTTTATTTTTAAGGGATTGTTAAAAGATTTACCTTCTAGATTTTAAAAAGTGACAATTACCAAAACTTCATAATATTGAGTTAAAAACAGAAAAAAAATTGAGATAGGACAGATATTGCAGAGGTAGTTTCAATCTATAACAACAACTTACTATATGAAGAAAGAGAATAAAGAAGAGAAGTAATCGTTATTTCATTCATGGGGACAATCAGATCATAGCACAGAGACAATACGCTCACACACCTCATATTATGTACTGTAATGAATTTTGGTCAAAGCAAAAGATGGAATATAAAAATAAAAATAGAATAAAATAAGCATGTTCTAGCCAAAGAAGTAATGTTTCTGATTCCCTAAGATCTAATTAGATGTAAAATAAGTATGTTAGGCTAAAAAAAAAAAAAAAAAAAAGGGCAGCATTTTTACAAAGAAAGGAAGTTAGAAAATTATATGTTATAAATGCCAAAAGGAAAGGTTACTATAAGAAATGGGCAGAGAATCGATCTAATTATTTAAGGTCAATATTCTGCTTTTATTCATAATGAAATCAGAGGCTATAAATGGAGAGCTTACACACAGGAAATGTAGACAATACATCACCACATGGAAAAGTGTTCAGTCTCACAGTCAACTAAAAAAATGCAAACAAGAGCACTTTAAAGCACCACAGGGGACGGCTAAAGTCAGTGCAGGCACTGTCAGTTCTGAGAATGAGCTTTGGAGTCAGAGAGATAAGAATCCTACGCTTGTCACATTACCTGTGTCTTTGATCAACGCTCCTAGCCTCTCCGCATCAGTTTTCTAATCAGTAACATACACCTATTATATATTTTGAAAGTATATTATGAAGATAAAAAGGTTGATACACATAAAACATTTATACAGCATTTGGCGCATGCCAAATGTTTCCATTAATGGTAGGCAGCAGTGGTGATGGTGGAGGACAGTGGTGGTGATTTTGGTACTAGTGTTGGTGGTGGGGAAGGTGCTGGTGATGATGAGGATGGTGGTGGCAGGAAGGGTGGCGTGACGGCAGCATATGATGATATGTGTTTGTGTTGTTGGTAGAGATAATGCTGTTGGTGGTCCTGGTTTTATTGGTGATGGTGTCAATGATGGTGATATTAGCTGATCATGGTGATGGTGGTGAAGGTAGTAGTAATAGTGGTGGGTGAAGATTGGTGGCGGAAAGGTGATAGAAAAGGTAGTGGTGATGGTTACAGATCATGGTGATGGAAGTGGGGGTGAAAGTAATGGTTCTGGCCTTGGTGGTAGAAGATTTGCTGATAGTCATGATAGGGAATTATGGTGATGGTGGTGGTGTGGTGGTGTCTGTGAAGCTGATGATAGTGGTGATGAATGACAATGTGGTTAGTAGTGATGTCATGATGGTAACTGATGATAGGAATGGGGTTGGTTTTGCTCATACTGGTGAAGGAGAATGGATGGTGGTGGTTGTGATGCTGGGGTAATGGCAATAGGATTGTGATTTTTAAAAAGCAGAAAAGATAAATACCAGTCATGATGGATAAATTAGAAAAACAAAATGCTAAAAATTCAATGTTTTTGGTCTTTTGATGTATTTTTCCATCTTTCTAGAAAGTAACCTAGAAAAAGATCTAAAACGTTGGACACTTCGACACTGAAATTAAACGCTTGGAAATATATATCAGAAAAAAAACTCTTCCAAATTAAAAATGGTCTGGAAATAGTACAGCAGCATTATTTATAAAGGGGAACAATCCAAAAGCCTCCACAATAAGGAAATGACTAAGCAAATCATGATACTTCAGGATGATGGAATAATATCATGTAGCTCGCTATTCAAAGTGAAACAGGAGGAAATATGCACATGGAGAAAAGCTGTGTTAGAACACACAAAGTGGGTCTTCAGATAGCATGCATTTGTGGGCTTCTACCAAAGAATAGAAGAAAATATACTTATAGATGCATAGAGTTTAATAACGGTTTCATATGAATTAAGGTTTTTTCTTGTATAGATACCTGTCAATGGGCCCATTAACTCATGAAGGGTAATGGTTGAACTTGAAGCTACTACACATCAGTCCTAATAACTGACCAATATTGAGACAGGCCACCTCCCACCCTTTCCTTAAAGTCCATTCATGACTTATATTTTAGTCCCCATCCCAATTATTTTTTCCTTCCTTTATCCTTATGATGGTTAGAGTACTTTCAAAAATAAAAGTTTTTTTTGTTTGTTTCAAAACCAAATAGTCAGAGGTCCTAAAACACCCAATGATATTCAATCTAAATAGTATATCCCTGTTAATACGGATATGAGTTAGCTTTGTGGTTGTATTCAAAAATCCCACAAGTATTAATGACTTTTATATTTTAGACCAGTTACCTAACTTCTCTATGCCTTCATATCTTCAGCAGTAAAATGCGAATAACAGTAGTAACTAACTCATTGGTTTGCTGCAAGGATTAAATAACATGCTTCATAGAAGAAATGGCAGAGTACCTGGCTCAGAGTAAGTTCATGTTATTATTTGCATTTAATATTATCACTGCCATTTCCAAGATCTCCCAATTAGAAACAAAAGTTCTGGGTTACTGGTTTCCTCGTCTGTATAATGGGAGTATTAGATTAGGTGATTTGTGACTTTCTGTGACTTTGTTGTCTAGGAGAGAATCATTTTCTGTTTCATTTTCTCATGTCAGAAGAATAAAAATATAAACTAAAATGGACTTTCAGAAAACAACCCGTCTTCTTTTCAAAAATTAAAATATTGAATTATTAAAACATAAAAGTTTGCCTTGTTCATATAGTTTAAACATTCTTAACTACCTCAACAAATGAATTAAAAGGGTTGTATTTCTGCCTTACTTGTTAAATTTATGCTTAAATAGATAATGGATTATCAAAATGGACTTAATTTTGTTTTTTAATAATTTCCTATATGACTTGGGTTTTTATACCTCCAAGTTCTCTTAAGTTTTTTGTTATTGTTTTTGGTAGGAGTTTTCCTTAGAATTTTTTTAATTTTTCAAAATAAATTCATTGAGATGCCTGTGAAGATAGAAATGACACTGTGTGGCCTGCTTAAGCAGAGAGGCAGGTGGGCCTTGAGGGCCGTGCCAAGCTCTCAGCCAGGTGTTCATAATCAATAATAATCAATAGGAACGTTCCTCTGTGAAACCCCAGAGGGCGCTGTTTTCCTGTTTGTTTTCACTTCCGCCTTCTCTCAGTGAAAAAGGGAAGAACCAAAAAAGGAGGGAAATAGATATATGGTAAACAAAATACCGACTATGTGTTGAACAAAACATAGATTGCATATACCCTGACCTGAGGGCACACGAGGTTCCTATTTGCCAAGATGCAGAAGCCCAGAGAGATGGGCCCCTGGTCAAGGGCCCTCTCTACTACTCATTAGTAATAGAGACCAGGCCAGAGTTCATACCTCAGACACCCAAACCTTCTCTGCTCCACCACCTGCTTCTCTCAACAGGTAAGACACAATATCAACCACACGGCAAGACCACGATACACACTTCTGGTTGCACATTCTTTCTTGGATATATGGTTTTGTTTCCAAGGACAAGGATGCTGACTGATAGGCAGGGCTATATTTTAGAACTGTATAATTTACAGGAATTTTTACTTTGTGACTCTAACTAGCCTACTTATAAGCCACATCTAATGACGTTGCCTCGTTAGCACCAAGAGAGTGTTTGCTGCTACTAGATGTGATGGTGATGATCACGGCTTACATTTAATGAGCACCTTCTGTGTGCCAGGCACCGTGCTAGGTACTGAGTCTACATTAGCTCTTTGCTCCTCACCATAGCCTTACAAGGGATGTGCTATTTTATCCCCATTTTATAGAAGAGAAAAGTGAAGAATTTTTAAGAAGCTGGTGTGGAGAGAACTAGATTATAAAACCAGGCTGGGCATGCTGGTTCACTCCCATAATCCTAGCACTCTGGAAGGCCAAGGCAGGTGGATTGTCCTGAGCTCACAGGTTCAAGACCAGCCTGAGCAAGAGCGAGACCCCGGTCTCTAAAAAAATAGCCAGGCGTTGTGGCAGGCACCTGTAGTCCCAGCTGCTTGGGAGGCTAAGGCAAGAGGATCATTTGAGCCCAAGAGCTGGAGGTTTCTGTGAGCTTTGACACCACGGCATTCTACAAAGATGACAAAGTGAGTAAAATAATTAAAATAATAGATTGTAAAACCAGATAAATGGGCTCGGCGCCTGTGGCTCAATCGGCTAAGGCGCCAGCCACGTACACCTAAGGTGGTGGGTTCGAATCCCCAGCCCGGGCCTGCCAAACAACAATGATGGCTGCAACCAAAAAATGGCCGGGCGTTGTGGCGGGCACCTGTGGTCCCAGCT
>CAUYQV010135461.1:0-14772 GCA_963574575.1 Galagoides demidoff
CTATGGCATCACAGCTCATAGCAACCTCCAACTCCTGGGCTCAAGTGAGTCTCCTGCCTCTGCCTCCCAAGTAGCTGGGACCACAGGCGCCCGCCACAACGCCTGGCCATTTTTTGGTTGCAGCCATCATTGTTGTTTGGCCGGCCCGGGCTGGGGATTTGAACCCGCCACCTTAGGTGTACGTGGCTGGCGCCTTAGCTGATTGAGCCACAGGCGCCGAGCCGGAAGCCCTGGTTTAAAAATCATCCAAGGTTTTCTTTTTCCAGACCTGGCCAAGAGGGTATTGCCATCACGGGAGTCCATATTCACCGCAACAAGGACCAAAAGGTTCCTTGGAAGGAGCCCAAGAGCCAGGACGTTTACCTAAGGCTGTTGGTCAAGTTGTGCAGGTTTCTGGCCAGATGAACCAACTTTACCTTCAACCAGGTTTTGCTAAAGAGGTGGTTTATGAGTCACACCAATTGGCCACCACTCTCTTTTTCCCGGATGATCCCGAAAATGAAACTTCCTTGCTGGGAAATCAAAACAGCTGTGGTTGTGGGGACCATAACAGATGATGTGCTGTTCAGGAGGTGCCCAAACTGAAGGTGTGTGCCTTGTGCATGAGCAGCAGGGCCCACACCCATATCCTCAAGGCTGGGGCAAGATCCTCACCTTCACCCAGCTGGCCCTGGACTCCCCCAAGGGCTGTGGAGCAAGTCCATCCTGCTTTCTGGCCCTCGCACTGGCCCGGAGGTGTACCTGCGTTTCAGCAAGGCCCCAGGAACCCTGCACAGCCACACCAAACCCTATGTCCGTTCCAAGGAAGTTTGAGGGTGCCAGAGGCCAACAGGGCAGCCGAGGCTACAAAAATTAACCCTGGAACCTACTGTTTTTAAAAAAGATTTTGGATGCCAAAAAAAAAAAAAAAAAATCCCTGAGCACCAGGTGGGAGGTGCAGTGCTGTACACACAGCAAGGCAGCAGACGGTCCCTGTCTAACAGTTCCCAGCCTTTTGGGCACAGGTACCTGCACAAATAGTGTCTATGTGGGTAAACAGCACAAATGTTTACCAAGAGCCACAGAAGTCAAGATGGGAGAGGGAACACTGGCCAGGGAACACCACCTAGAACAGCCGGCACTTTAGGTCGATCTTGCAGGTCGGGAAGCAACTGAGGGAGGGATACTGTGATCTGGGACATAGGCTTGGGAAATGCCCAAACTGCTTGAGGATAGTCTAGCAAGGAGAAGAAAGGGCTTAAAAGCCTGCTCCGCTGTACTTTGTTCCATGGGAAGTGCAGAGCCATGGAAGGTTTCTGATCAGGACATGGTAAAAAGTGCTGCGCCCTGATCAGATCTGCACCCTTCACTCTTACATGCTTATACCCCATCATGTGCAGCTTGCCTTTTTGAGCAGCTGTCCCCTCTTCATGTACTGACTCTTCCACCCACCAGGCCCAGGCTGTGCAGGGCCACCTCTGTATGCCCTCAGCCAGGCTGTGCCTCCACTAGGCTAACATCACTGTCTCCTGCCCCTAACAACGTGGAATTTCAGAAATAGAACAGATTATATAGAACAGGAAAGGGAAGGTCTCTGAAATCTCTAAAAATCAGGAATTGACTACAAATGGCTTCATTTTTGCTAAAAGATGATCACAAAGATACCAAAATCTACACAATACTATCGTGGATAGGAATAGCTGAGAGTCGGGGTTTGTTTCCACATAGGAAAGAACTTAGTAAGTTACATTCAGAAGTAGTAAACTCAGCTCCACCCCTGTAGCTCAGCAGCTAGGGTACCAGCTACATACACCGGAGCTGGCGGGTTCGAACCCAGCCTGGGCCTGCCAAACAATGACAGTTACAACTAAAAAATAGCTAGGTGTTGTGGCAGGTGCCTGTAGTCCCAGCTACTAGGGAATGTGAGGCAAGAGAATTGCTTAAGCCCAAGAGGCTGAGGTTGCTGTGAGCTTTGGTGCCATGGCACTCTACCCAGGGCAATAGCTTGAGACTGTCTCAAAAACTGGACACTGGAGACACCCAATCCGGGTTGTCTACTACCAGGAAGTTGTGGAAGGGATGGGAGACGGGAGGGGTCTGAGCAGGCCTGGATGTTATGTACTTAAATGAAGCAACATGAACTCCCAATGAAGAACAGCATGGTTAAAAGGGACAATATTCATGTTTTATTAAACCACATATTAGAAAATAGCTGTCATTTAAAAATATCTGCAGCAATTGCCATGTCAGTAACAAACTGTCTGCAAATTCAAATCTGAAAGAGAATAAGGCAAATTGACAGTACCATTACAGACACGGACCCCAAAGAAACCTCATTCCTGTGCTGGGAATATTTGAACTCCACAGGGGATGCTAAGAAACCTGGCAAGATACAACACTACGGGTTTTAAGGCATGTTCCTAACCTTAACTCATTTGAGCCTCAGAGCACTAATAGTGTCACTACCCCCATTTTACAGATGACAATGACAAGTAAAAAGTGACTAGCCTGAGGTCACACAATTGATTATGGACTGAGACTACAGTTTTCCAGCTAGCCCAGGCCTTGGCACAGAGCCAGTCCTCAGCCTTTATAGTCCAGTTCTTGTCTCTTGGTACGTGAATCCCAAACTCCCAAAAACAAGTCTCCCTCTGGGTGTAAGGCCTCATCTCTGGTAATCCAAAGGTATAGTCAAGTCTCACAAAATAACCAGACAAAAGCAAAGCATCACAGGCAGTAACTCAATGAGAGGGGACTGGAACTGGAGTGACCAAGCCCTGGCCAGAGACCAGCTGCATTCACCCTGAGCAGTAGGGCCTAGTGGATATAAACACAAACCTGGAGCTCACAGCCTGGGCCCAGACCCCAGCTTCACCACTAGCTGTGTGACCTTGAGCAAGTGACTCATTCTGGGCCTCCATTTTGCCCTGTGTAGAACTGGGATAACTTTCTGCCAAGGTGAGGATCAAATGAGTTTAACTATAAAGCATTAGAACAATGCCCTACAGAACAGTAAGAGCTCTTCTTACTTGGCTCCTGCAGCAGTGGGTCTGGGAATAAGTCTTGGTCTTCAGGAATGGATGGGTACTAACTCCCTCATCAGGAATGTCCTCCATCAATCACAATTCAGCTTTGGGCCATTTCCAAATTAATTAGAATTTTAATTAGTAAAACTACTTTTCTCAGATTCCTGAAGTATAGTGCTTATACACCTATCCAGCTAGACTTTTAAATTATTTGGTTAGAAGTAAAGGCACTTTTTTTTTTTGCAGTTTTTGGCCAGGGCCGGGCCTGAACCTGCCACCTCCAGTATATGGGGCCGGCACCCTACTCCTTGAGCCACAGGCACCACCCAGAAGTAGAGGCACTTTTGAGGTGCCTTTTGTCTTATATTGTTCTATTACATGGGCACATATGAACACACCATTTTTAAGTAAAAAACTATTGAAAATGGACAGTTTTATATGGTTCAAACTAATTAATGCACTGAGAGTCTGTGTAAACCTTGAGTTTTCTTCCCCCTCCCTCTGTCCTCCCACCAAGCACCTAAGCACACAGTGATACTTCAAAACCATCCAGGGAACTGTCAAATCAGGACACTGAACTTTCAGCACCGGGGCCTGTCTCTTCCTGCTAGAGGAGCTGCTGATTCTCTATTTCTGTCACTTTATTCCAGAAAGCTAGGCTCTCTGGGTTTCCTTGGCAACATCTGGATCTGAGGAAGCTGAGGAGTGCAGAGATGTCTGGAGCTGCCCAAACCCCACTCAATTCATCTTTTTGTCCCAAGAAAACTGTAGTGGTTGCTTAGCAACAGTCTCTGCTGATTTCTTCCCCAGAGAAGTGAATAAGCAAGTAAAATCTCCCAGCTTGAAAACTGGGGGCAAAGTCTGGGCCAGCGGTCAGGTCAGACACTTGCCTGGGGGCTGGAGGGTGGGGAATGGGTCCGGGCTATAGGCCTGGCTCAGCCCTAAATCACAGAGGGTAACTTTAAGCAGCTCTCACTTTCTTTCAGGACCTTGGTCTCCCCAAATGTGCAATGAGGTCAGGCATGATGACAGTTCTGGCTGGAGGGTCTCTGAAGGAAGGATAGGAGCTAGATGAGGACAAACAGCAAGGGGCAAACCAGAAAAGCCTTGAAGGCTAAGGCAAAGTGCCTGTTTGTTTTTCCATGTAGTCCCAGGGAGCCCTTTAAGAGGTTAAGTGAGATTTTAGGCAGATAACTCTGGTTTTAGAGTGGAAGTTGAAGATGGGAGAGGGTTCAGACCAGGAAGAAGCGGTTGAAGCTGCTCTGTACGGAGGTGATACGGCCAAGTTGAAGGTGGAGAGGAGGCAGATCCAAGGGACCTTAAGGGATAGAAAAGCCAGGGCTGGGGTATCAGTCATTCACAGATATTTACAGTGTACTTAACTTTGTGCCAGGTTCATGTGTGATTAGGTGGAGGAGGTTCTCTGGCTGATTGTAACGTATTTAGACAAGGTCTGGAGGGGCGGCACCCATGGCTCAGTGAGTAGGGCGCTGGCCCCATATACAGAGGGTGGCAGGATCAAACCTGGACCCGGCCAAACTGCAAAAGACAAGGCTGGACGCTTAGGGCTCACTTGTGGGTGTGTTACTTCAGGACCCTGGACTGTAGTGTTAGTGACCGTGAAGGTGTCAATGTGGTGGTGCTGGGGGTCGGGGGGGGAGAGCAGCAGCAGCAGGCGGCCTATGTTTAGGACATGTTTGAAAGTAACCTGGGAGACCAAGCCAGTCAAAGCACTATGCATGACTGATGCCTGACTGATGGGGAAGAGAGGGATTTAGTAAATAGGCAGTCAGTAGACTGACCACTCTGCTTGAGGTAAGTCCAGGTGAGTGGAGAGGGCTGGGGTGGTCACCTCGGCCTTGGCCTTTAGGGCAGGCGAGTGATGCTGATGGCACCTTCCCAGAGTCGCAGAGCCGGGTACAATGGCTCTTGGAAGGTGGCACGGAAGGTGTGCAGATGGCTCATGCCACCCGTCACGTCGTAGAAGGAGAGGATGCCGGCCTCATAGTCCAGGAAGATGCCGAGCCGGTCGGGATCGTCGCAGGGGTGCAGGCGGCTGCGCTGGCCGTCGTGGAAGGCCCAGTACTCGAGGTCGTACCGCTTGAGGCACCAGGACTGGCGGTTGCAGCCCAGGCGGGAGGCGGCGGAGGACCCGCGGCGCCGCAGGGAGGCATAGGCCGCGCCCACCCACCAGCCGGCGCCCGCCTCCTGCACGTCCACTTCCCAATAGTGGCGGCCGGCGGCGAAGCAGTCGCGGGCCAGCACCTGTAACAGCTTATCGAACCGCAGCTCGGGTGCCGGGCCCAAGCGGCCCAGGAAGGCGCAGCGCACCGTCAGGCGGTCGGCGGAGAGGCGCAGGCGCCCGTGCATCGTGTCCGGCTCCAGCGTGGGCGTGCGCGCGTCTGCAGAGGGCGGGGATACGGGGCACGCCTTGTGGGCGGGGCCAACAAGGACCACGGCCCTGGAGCCCGCCCGCTTGCTCATGGCCCGCTTGCTATCGGCGCGCTCACTTTCGAGGAGGACAAAATGGTAAAACTGTAGGCCACTGTGGGCGAGTCTGAAAGTCCCCCCTTTAGCTCCGGTTCCCTCTGGGAAGGTAGCCAGGGGCAGGGGAAGGAGAGAAAATTATATTGTACACTCTTTTATACCGTTTTCGTACCACGGTATTGCCAATTTCTAAGAATTTAATTAAAAAATAATCATCTCACTGGCACTTAGTGTCCTTCCAATCCTTTTCTCCTTTAATTTGGTGTTTTATAGTTTTCTTGCAAGTTGGTATCATACCATACATACTCTTTGGTAATCTTCTTTTTAAAAACTGCATGAACATTTTACTTTATCAAATATTCTCTCACAGAAGCATGTTAGTGATTCTTAGATGTTGATGTACAGACACATAATTTAATCCTCTGTTGTTTTGAGTATTTAGGCTTTTAAAAAAGGTTTTGGAAACATTAATATGATTATATTTTTATGTACCTGATTACTTCTTTAGGGTGTATTCCTAAAAGAGGAATTGCTAGGTCAGTGGGTATGATTATTTTAAGGCTTGTGATAAATATTGCCAAATTGTCCTCCAGTAAGTTTGTAGTGATGTAAACTCATTAACATTTCTCTTTGTGTTATATCATGTATGTAGACATTAAGGTTTTTTTATTTTTGTAAAGTCTGGATCATAGGGTTATATTGAATGTTCAGGTTTAGTAGGAAATGCTGTTTTAATATAAATTTTAGTAGAAAATTCCAAACTATTTACACTCTTAACAGCAACATAAGAGAAATTAATTCATGTTATCCTTGTATTTGTCAACCCATGGTATGATCAGTTTCTGAAAATAATTTTTTTTTGAGATAGAGCCTCAAGCTGTTGCCCTTAGTAGAGTGCTGTGGTATCACAGCTCACAGCAACCTCCAACTCCTGGGCTCAAGCGATTTTCCTGCCTCAGCCTCCCAAGTAGATGGGACTACAGGCACCTGCCACAACTCCAGGCTATTTTTTTTGTTGCAGCTGTCATTGTTGTTTGGCAGACCTGGGCTGAATTCGAACCCACCAGCTCAGGTGTATGTGGCTGGTGCCTTAGTCACTTGAGCCATAGGTGCCCAGCCCAGTTTTTGAAAAAAAATTTTTTTTTGAAATTTTAACCATTCTGGTGGGTGTGCAGTGCTGTCACATGATGTTTAATTTGCATTTTTTGATGACTAAATTGAACATCTTTTCTTTTTTCATTTTTTTCTTTTTTAGACAGTCTTACTCTGTCCCCATTGGTAGAGTACCGTGGCATCACAGCTTATAGCAACTTCTAATTTTTGGGCTCAAGTGATCCTCTTGCCTCAGCCTCCTGAGTAGCTGGGACCACAGGTGCCTGCCACAGTATCTGGCTAACTTTTCTATTTTTAGTAGAGATGTGCACATCCTAATCCTTGGAACCTGTGCATGTTAGGATACATGGCAAAGAGGAATTATGCTTGCTAATTAGCTGACTTTTAAGAAAGGGAAATTAGTCTGGATTATTAAGGGGGGCCCAAAGTAATCAGAAGAATCCTTAAAAGTGGAAGAAGGTAGAAAAGGAGAGTTAGTCACTTGAGCCACAGGCGCCGAGCCAGGAGAGGCAATTTTTAATATGTCTATAATTTCTCCTTTTCTACAAGAAGTATGCATTACCTGTATAATTTTTTAAGCCAACAACGGCATGCACAATATATCAGTAAATGAAAACACAGATTATAAAACAGTATGTATGGTATGATATGATGTTTGTAAAATAAAAAGATGTATGAAACACATTATATGTATGTTAGATATGTCAAAGGAAGCAAAAATGACAAATAATAATAGTAGTTATCCATGGGATAGGGTGGTATTATGAGTAATTTTCTTTTTTCTTTTCTTTTCTTTTGTTGTCTAATACAATGAACATGTATGCTTTACATATCCTTAAAACTAATGATAATTAAGTTAAAAAAATGCACTGAGTTTCTTAACAAGAAAAAAGGGGGACCTCCATTTCCATGACCCTCTACCACCCAGCATTCCACCCTTGCCACCCTCTCCTACTCCCAGGGGTCTTACGTTTTAAGAGGAGCGATCGCTCTGGTGAGGGGCTGATTTTCAACAGGGCACCTGGTTTGGTGCTGAAGCCCGACAGCTGGCAGTTCATGTCTGTAACAGAATTGTGGGAAGTGAGTGCCTGGTGCTCATGCAAGCAGCACAAATAAGACATACTAAAAATACTGCCTACCTGGAGAGTCGCATAATTGCTCCCCAAGAAGAATCACTTGCAAATTTAGTATGTGTGCTGCCAAAGGGAGCACAATCACTTGCAAATTTAAGTAGGTAATGCAAATTCACAGCAACAGGAGAACTCCAGGACCACAGAGTAAAGTCAGTTAGGGCAGCAAGCAAGGACGGGAGGCAACTCCAAGGCAGACGTGAATGCCAGTATAAAGATGGAAAACAAGAAATCAGAGCTGAGTCCTCAGAGGCCATCCAACAAAAGAGGGTACTGGGGAGCTCCTGGGGCCCTTGGCACTTGCTGTTCCCTTTGCCTGGGACCATGTTGCTGCCTCTTGTTAGCTGTTTGGGCTGGAGTGCCTTTAACACCTCCCAAGACCTGCCTTCTCTGACCATCTCCTCTGAGGTGGCCCCTTCTCCACCCCCCCATCACTCCAGGTACCCATCACAGGTGGAAACCCACCTCTATTTGAATGCCTCCCCCCTCTCCTCAGAACTCTAGAATCCGCTGTCCTATGCCTATGTGATATTGACATGTAGCAGGTCAAACTTCTCAAATCTAACAGGTCTTAACACCTCATTTTCTAATTCTAAATGCTCTTTCCCATTTCAGAAAAGGGCAACTTCCTTCTGCCCACTTTCCAGGCTGGAATTCCCGTGGCTCCTTCATCTCTCTCTTCCTCCCTGCCTCACTGCTCCATACCCACTCCTGTCCACTCATCTGCCACATGCCAAGCTTGCTCCTCCCTCACCTCAGGACCTTTGCACTTCCTTCCCCTCTATCTAGAACACTTTCCCCAGATGTAACAACAGGAAAAAAGACCCTAGCTAATGCTTACACAGTGTGTATTATGCCTGAGCACTCTATGGACATTTAATGTTCTGATCCTGAGGTTCCACATAACAATTTTCCTATTTCTGCTCTGATGTTGGAAGATGTCCAACACATTTTTGGGTTGCATTCTACACAAGCCCTCAACTTGCTGGGGAATTGCCTAAAATGAAAATACAGAAACAGTTGTGGCTTTTAGGAAGTATTTTCTAAGTGATCTGAAAAAGATATTTCAGGAACATGAATTATGTGCCTATCAATGTGATACGAAAATGAGGTGCCTCTCATTCCATGATAAGAGGTTAGTGATAGTGCTGAGCACTGGTTATAGGAAGAAAAAGTCCATTCAATTTGAAAAATGTATAGTTATTTTAGAGTACACAAAGTTTATGGGAAGAGTGGACCGAGCTGATCAGTACTGTGGATATTACAGATTTATAAGAAGGTCCTACAAATGGTGGAAAAAATTATCCTTCTGCCTGATGGAAGTTGCAGTTGTGAACAGCTACCTCCTTTACTCATTAGAGAAGAGAGAGAGTGTGGAAAAAGTGCAGATTTCTCCTTTCTCACAGGAGAAATCCCATCACTCAGCTGTGAGGAATAGAAAGTCAATAAAGAAGGGAAGACCATCATCTTTTGACACTGAGAAAATGCTAAATGGGAAGGTGCATTTCATAATGCAAAATGAAAAAGAAATCAACAAAGGATTCCATGGTTTGCAGCAGAAGAAATGACAAAGGTAAAAGGAGAGAAACCAATTTCCCCTGTGCCATGTGCAAGAGGAAGCCTGGACTTCATCTTGGAGATGGTTTCAAGAAATATCACACTCAAAAAACTTACAAACAAAAATACTTTATTTTATGTAACCTAAAATAGGTCATAAAATTATCAGGTGTGTTTGTATTTGTTTTTCTCTTTTAAAACTATAAGATAATTACAAGTAATCTTGTAATTAGCACCATCCCCAATCTCTTTCCTGCTCAAAACAAATGTAAATAAGAGCTGGGAGTATTCAGGTGCCAGAAAAGTTACATTGGAAAGGGTCCTGCAGCAACCAAGGAGAGGGGACTATATTAGTGTCTCCATTTTACAGATGTGGAAGCAGAGGCCAGAAAAATGAGGTGCCCTGCCCAAGAGGGCAGGATTGGGAAGTGGTAGGCCTGGCCTTGGAGCCTGGCTTGGCATGTGATCACTGTGCATGTGATCACTGTGCTCTCCTGCTCTTCAGACCTGCAGGGCCTGCAGAATGCTTCTTTCCGTACCCTATAGTCCCCTTCTCAGAAGTCTTTCCCACTGCCCTGCATAAAACAGCTCCTCCTTCTGGTCACTCTCAGTCTTCTGTCTTACACTGATTCATTATTCTTCATAGCAGTTCTCATCCCCTGACATATGTTTTGTGTTGTCTCTTCTGCCCCCAAGACTGTGAGTACCAGAAAAGGAAAAGGAGCTTTGTCTTGTGCCCTGCTATGCCTGGCACATAATAGGGGCTCAATGCATGTTCTGAATGAATGAATGAACAGATATTTCTGAATACCTGCCTTGTGCCAAGGCCCCATGAGGAACTGGAGCTGAACCCAAAGTGGTTCCTGGCCTTCGGGCATGTATGAGAGACAAGGAGGGGGTCCATGTGCCCATCTCATGGACACCCCCAGGCAGGATATGGCAGGCCCAGGTGGGGAGGGCAGAGGGGAGAGGGAGTGAGCAGGGAAGGGCTTCCTACATTAGCGCAGCAGTGCCAGCTTGCCTCAAAGGGTGCTTGGGCCTTAGCCCCAGCCAGAGGAGGAGGAAAAGTTGGTCCTTTCAGCTGGGAGCCCAGAGCTGGTGAAGTGGAGTGTGGTAGGAACTGGGAGCAGTCTGAGGGACAGAAGCCGGGCAGAGTGGCAGTGTGACACAGGCAAGACACCACCTCAGAAGGGATAGGGGTGAAGTCGTGAGGGTGGGCTGAGCACCATACCTGCCTGGCCAAGGGCCTCTGAGTAGAAGAGACTGGGTGCTAGGAGAGTCAAGGACACTCTAGGTTGCTGTGTGACCAACTTACTTTCTTTAAGGCGAACGTCCAGTGGTGTCTGTACCGTACTCTGCATGGCTTCCAGGAGGCCCTTAAAGAAGCTCTTGACAGGCTCGAAGGAGAGGGGCATGGGGTGGCACAGCTCCCCGAGGCACATCTGCTGCTGCATCTCCTGCTCAGTGGCTGTGTACGCCTGCGTGGGCACACGGGGTCAGGGCGGTCCCTGTCCCAGCCTCGCTGCACAGCCAGGGATAGACCCAGGCAGCACCTCAGGCCTCCCCCTGCCATGACACCTGAGGTCAGCCCAGGCTGACCCTGGAGCAGGTCCTGAAGAGGCCACACTGCAGGCCCCAGTGGGAGACACGTGGAGGCCGGGTTTCCGGGATGCTCTGTGATCCCTCCCTCCCTTCCTCCAAGTTCATGGGGGGGCAGAGGGAAGAGTCAGGCTGATGGCACTAGTGGACACACTCCTCCAGTGACAAGAGTCTGTCTCAGGGACAAAAAGGGTGAGGGGCTAGTCTTGACTTCTTGGGGAAGGAGCCCTGGGGGTTGTCCTAAAGAGGGAGTAGGAAGCCCTGTCCCAAAAGGAAGCAAAGGACTCTGGAAAGTTCAGTGGGAATGCTGACTGACAGGTGTGGCCACCACAGTGGGCATGGGCATGTGTCCTGTTTTCTGTGTGGACAGCACCTCTTTAATACCTTCCTGTGTTGTGTGGCTTGCTAGGCTGAAGCTAGAAAAGTCACTCTCTGCCCCTCTACATCCCTGGTGCAGACATGTGACCAGGCACCCCCAACCCAAAGCCTGAGATTTGACAGGAGGGTGATGGCAGACAGCAATACGTGGCTCTCAGGGACAGCAGTGGTGGACACTCTGGGTCAGTTGTGTGAGCTGTGGTGTCCTTCCTGGCAGGGGCATAGTGGAGGCACAGTGGGGTCTATACCTGTGCAAACCTCCGCTGAGGCCTGGCCGTCATCCCTGTTGCCCTGTCTTCCATCTGGATTCGCTGGCCTCTTGAAGACCCAGTGAGTACACAGTCCTCTTTTATAAACTCCTTTCTTACCCAAAGCAGTAAACCCTGACAGCACTCTCTGGAGGGTTGTCCTAGGGAAGGAACTGGGAGGCAGCAGGCTGCCGCAGGTGAGCAGGCCTTGGCTGGTAGCAGTGTTGCCTGAGAAGGGGTGGGAGGATGGGGCCCCCAGGTGGAGTGGCCCAGCTTCCAGCTTTTGGGCAGAGACAGGCCCCACCTGGCAGGATGCCGTACCTTGGGAGGGGGCAGTGGGATGACCTCTTATGAAGCTCCATCCAGCCTGAAGGCTGAGAGTTTTAGAGTCCACTCTGAGTTTTATGGGAACCCAGAGGGCTGGAGGAGGGGAAGCTGGCCAGAGAGTCGGAGCACTGGCAGGAAGTCCAGGGAGAGCAGGGCACAGCTCCAGGGAGGAGGGAGTTGGCTCGAAGGGGTGAGTTAGGACTGGGGGCTGTAAAAGGACAAATGCCACCTCCTGGTAACCTCAAACTCTAGCATCTACCACAGGATCCGACACATAGTAGGTTCTTGATAAATATTTATGGTGCAATGAATGAATGAGCACAGGTGCTTCTTCCCTTTGCTGACTCAGAGTACAGCCACCCACCTCTCATGCCAGGTGTCATCTGGGTTTCTCTCTTCTCATTCCCTATATCCACTCATCATTCCTGTATCATCTCTTCTGTTTTTTTATTTTTTGAGACAGAGCCTCACTTTGTCATGCTGGGTACTGTGGCATCATCATAGTGCTGTGGCATCATCATAGCTCACAGAACCCTGAAACTCTTGGGATTTAATAGTCCTCTTGCCTCAGCCTCCTGAGTAGCTGGCCTATAGGCATCCACCACAATGCCTGGCTAGTTTTTCTATTTTTAGTAGAGACAGGATCTTGCTCTTGCTCAGGCTGGTCTCAAACTCCTGAGCTCAGGCAATCTACTTGCTTTGGCCTCCCAGAGTGCTAGGATTATAGGTGTGAGCCACCGTGCCTGGCCTCTGTCTCATCTCTTACACCTTGCCTATCTCACCCTATCCTCACTGTCCCTATCATGGTCCAGACCACCCTCATCGTTCTTCTGGACATCACAGTCTCCTCCCAAATTCCCTTCTAGCTTCTAGTTCTGGCTTCCCCAGTCCATCCTCTAGCCTGTCACCAAAATAACCTTTGCAAAGAACATTGCTTTCATCTCTCAGTTAAAAACATTTCCCTGGCTCCTATCTCTTTATAGGGCAAAGTCTAAGCTCCATGGCCTGGCATATAGGCTCTTCCTGGAGCAACCCTGACCTCCCAGTGGAGCTGCTTTTACAATACCCTCTCCCTATTGCCCCTACTCCTGAGGCCAGGCTGTACCCACGTAGCTCTCCAGTCTGCCAGGCTCTCACATGGACAGGGTTCCTTTCTGCCTGGGATGTCCTCTCTGCTCCATTCCTCTGTACATACCAGTGAGCACCCCCGCTCCACCTTCATCTCTTCCTAGAGGTCTTCTAAGACACCCCTTCCCCCAGAGTTCGGCATTTCTTGGACACTGTTTTACTAGCTTGCTTAAGCTATATTGTCTATAACTGTTTCTGAGCCTATCTCTCCACCCAATTATGAGCTCTTCATGCCCAGCAAGGGGTCTGGTTCAATATAAACTGATGCATAAATGAATGAACAAACAGAATGAAGGAATGATAGATGATTAAAATCGGTAGCTTGGCATAAGAAAATAGAAAAAAGCGGGGATGCTGTCTAGAGGTACGGAAGTTAATCCTTTTCCTCATCTCTAGTCCTTTCACAATCGGCTACCATCTGAGACGTTGTAGGAGCCGAGAGCTGTCAGAATGGTACTTTGAGCCAACAGAGGGGCACACAGAATGATGCAGTGTTTGATGTACCGTCATAGGCTTTCCTATAATACAGCCTCTAACAAAACCAGGCTGTCCCGAACCCCTGGTAATAGAATTGTTTACCTTTATACCAAGAAGGTTGGGAAAAGACCAAAATCTGCATGTGGTGTGTGCCCAGGCAGAATTCCGGGGGTTCGTGCTGTGAGACCTAAAGTTCTCATGAGGTTGTCTAAAGCAGAAAACTGTCAGCAGGGCCTATGGTGGTTCCAGGTCTGCTAAATGTGTTGTGACAGGATCCAGTGTGCTTTCCTTATTGAGGAGCAGAACATCGTTGTGCAAGTATTAAAGGCACAGCACAGAGTCAGAAAGCTAAATAAGAAAATGAAGCTTTTTTGAGTAATAAAAATGAAAAGACTTAAAAAAAAAAAGAAAGAAAAAAATAGGTTCCTCACCTATAGCTCAGTGGTTAGGGTGCTGTCCATATACATGGGGGTTGGGGGCTTCGAACCTGGCCCAGGCCTGCTAAACAACAGTGACAACTGCAACAACAAAATAGCCGGGTGTTGTGGTGGGTGCCTGTGGTCCTAGCTACTTGGGAGGCTGAGGCAAGAGAATCACCTAAGCCCAAGAGTTAGGCTCAATCACCACAGCCCAAGAGGTTGCTGTGAGCTGTGACATCACTCTACCGAGGGCAACATAGTGAAAAGAGATGATGAAACACTGAAAAAGTGTTTTAGGGTGGGAGAATAGCATTCTTCTGCATGGAAGCATTCCTTTGTATTAGATATCCTTAAAAATTACCATCATTTAAAGACAAACAAACAAATGAACCGCTTTGTGCATTTTGCCTTGCTAAAGTACAATCTCCACTGTGCCCAGAACTTGACTGAAATAGCTGACAGTGAGACACAGAACTGAGGACATGTGAAGGTACAAGAGTGGAAATATCCACCAGGGACTGGCTTGGCTGGTTTTGTACTGATTGGTTTGTCTGTCTTATTTTCCAGGCAAACCCCGGCTAATCTGGGCTTAGATTCAGTACCAGCTATAGTCGGATCTTTCCTTGTCCAATAGCCTTCAAAGAGTGTCTTCAAAGGTCATCCAATACTACAAGACTTTTTTATACTTGGATACTAAATGAAGCAAAGAGAAAATCACACACAAAATGTATGCCATGAAGTCTTAATCTCACTAGTCGAAATAGATCTGACTTTGAGCTTCCCAGAAGCCAAAGCAAAGAAGGAAACAGGGAGAGTTATGTTAGTGGAAAAGCAATCCTAATGCACAGGTGAATGCACAGGAGTATTGACACAAGACAGGAATTTCTGCCATGGTTCCTGGAAG
>CAUYQV010135462.1:0-10710 GCA_963574575.1 Galagoides demidoff
CATTTCTACTGGTGTGCAGGTGATGAACAGATTCATTTTAGTTTTCTGTCAAACTTTCTGGGTATAATCACAGCCGTGATTAGTTTCAAATCTAGAACACTTATTGTGAACATTAACAGACATATGAAATTTGCTCTTTGAGCTACCATCTAAATACTTATTAAAAAATAAAACCTTTCTATTTCTCTCCCACCATATTTATTGATATCCATAAAGTTAAGAGCTTCAGGTAAGACAATTAAGTGACTACTCCAGAGGGTAAGATACTAGTGGTTTTGAAGCCAGTGTCTGGGTGGTACGTGGTCCTAAGTCCTGGTATTCTATATTTCTGTTCTTAGAGGATCTCCGTCAACTCACAAACCAGAAGGGGAAGAAAATACTTGTCACTTACCTGCCTCTTCTCAGGATTATTCTATTTGCCTCTTTATCAACTCAAGTTGCTGAGGGATGCCTTAATCCAGTTACATGCAGTAGTATAGCTTTTTACTATGTATACATGGGGGTGCTAAGGTTAGGTAGGGTCTGTTTTGAAGGAGCATGGTATGTGGAGTTAGAAATGAAGAGTTTGAGACTCAGAAACAACAACATTTTCTTATGTGATCTTGCACAGATATTTTATTTTTCTCTAAGCTAGAGAGTGGCAAAGATTTTAACAACTGCCTCACGACCTTGCAGCGTTTATGTGAGGATCAAATAGGTAATATATGTAAAAACGAGCATTCAATAATGCTCTAGTAATGTTATAAGTAAGTGGAATCCTATTAGCTAAGTAAATTATTTTTAATGAGCATTTGGGGATCCATAGTATCTGAAAGAACAATTTATTATTTGAAATAGTAACTTGATAATGCTACATGATAGTGACATGAAAAAGTTAATGGACTTCCTCTAACAATAGAAATCCAAGGCAAGTCTGCATCTGGCCCATTATAGTCGCAGCTGCAAAATTCCAAGGTACCATAAGATTGCTAATTAATTCACAGCCTGTTATATGTGCTCTTGGATTGACAAACATGGAGCCATGTTAGGAAATCCATCCAACCAAGGTTATATAATCACAATGAAAAAGATGACTTTCAAAATGTAGGAAAGGATTCCACAGAGAAGACTTTAAGACTGTTGAGATATTTCCAGCAGTTTCAAAAGTGTATACTTCTACTGATTAGCTCACTAGTCTGTCTGCTGAATTATAAATAGATACCACATTCATTTCTTGTTTCCAATTCTGAAGGAGTAGGACATTTTGGTAGACCATTTTGTTCATGAATGGTACTGTGTCAATTCCACTCTCTGGAAATATGGCCACACTCCATGTCCAAAGCCTCTCTAAATAGGCAGAAGAATAATTTGACAAGATAAGTTTTAAGTTGCCTATGGAGTTTTCCCAATCTGCTGTAAACAGGTCCCCTACTAGCCTCCACTTTTTTCTTTCTAACTCTCAGATATTTATCAAAAGAGATTAAATTAACATTTAAAAGAGATTTGGCCTGAACTCAGTTCTACCCATTACATAATAAATTATGGGATTTTTAGGTCTAAAGACAAAAACAACTACATAATGCTGATATTTTAAGAGACAGGTTGAATTTTTTTTTTTAAACTTCAGGTTAATGTGAGGGTACAAACAACTAGGTTACAATATTTGCATTTGTTAGGTAGAGTCCTTGTAGTTGTGTCTCACATCCAAAAGATGTGCCCTATACCCCTACATTGTGCCCATCAGGTGGGAGTACACAAATCCCATCCCCACCTCCTCTCATCCCCTGTCCTTGTGCCCCCTCCCTCTAATTTGAACTGAATTGGTTTTTCTCTTGGACATGTATTAGATTGTCTATTGGTTTCATATTAGTATTGAGTACATTGGATATTTACTTTTCCATTCTTATGATACTTTACTAAGAAGAATGTGTTTCAACTCTATCCAGGTTAATATAAAAGATGCAACATCTCCATCTTTTTCTATGGCTGAAAAGTATTCCATGGTGTACATATACCACAGTTTGCTAATCCATTCCCTAGTTGATGGGCACTTAGGTTGTTCCCACTTCTTGGCCATTGTAAATTGAGCTGTGATAAACAATCTAGTGCAAATGTCCTTATGATAAATGATTTTTTTTCTTCTAGGTAGATGCCTAGTAATGAGATCGCAGGATCACATGGGAGGTCTAATTTGAGTTCTGTCAGGATGCTCCACATTTCTTTCCACAGAGGTTGTATTAGTTTGCAGTCCAAAGTGAATTAGTTTACACCAACAATGTAAACGTATTCCCCTCTCTTCACATCCATAATCTGCAATTTTGGAACTTTATGATATGGGCAGTTCTTACTGGGGTTGGGAGATATCTCAGGGTGGTTTGATTGTCATTTCTCTGATGATTAGGGATGATAATCATGTTTTCATATGTTTATTAGTAATTCATCTGTCTTCTTCAGAGAAGGTTCACTTCATGTGTCTTTCCTAGTAATAGATTGGAATGTTTACTCTTTTTTCATTGATTAATTTGAGTTCTCTGTAGATTCTAGTTATCATGCCTTTGTCAGATTTGTAACATGCAAATATCATTTCCCATTCAGAAGGTTGTATATATGCTTTGATTGTTGTGTCCTTACCTGTGCAGAAGCTTTTCATTTTAAAACAAATGTTTATTTTTGTTTATTTTTGTTGTTGCATTGCCACTGAAGTATTCTTCATAAAATCTTTCCTCAGGCCAACATCTTTGAGAGATGTTCCCAAATTTTCTTCTAGGATTTTTATTGTCTTCTGTCTTGGATTTAAACCTTTTATACATCTTGAGTTGATTTTTGTTAAGTGTTGAAAGGTGTGGGTCCAGTTTCAGTCTTTTACCTATGGTTAGCTAGTTCTCCCAGCACCATTTATTGAATAGGGATTCTTTTCCTCAGTGTATGCTTTAGTTTGGTTTATCAAAGATGGCTATCAGAAACTGGTTTCATCTCCTGATTTTCTATTCAGTTGCAAATGTCTATGTCTCTATTTTTGTACCAATATCATGCTATTTTGATCACTGTGGACTTGAGATACAACCTAAAGTCTGATAGAATGATGGCAGTTTTGTTTTATTACTAAAAATTGCTTTGGCTATATGGGTTTTTTCCTGGTTCTATACGAAATGAAGAACTGTTTTTTCCAGTTCTTCGAAGTATGATGCTGGTATTTTAAAGGAGATTGCATCCAATATGTAGATTGCTTGGGTAGTTTAGGCATTTTAACAATGTTGATTCTTCTCAGCCAAGAGCATGGTATATTTGTCCATTTGTTAATGTCTTCTGCTATTTCTTTTCTTAAGATTTCATACTTCTCTTTGTAGAGGCCCTTTACCTCTTTTATTAGGTATATTCCTAAGTATTTCATTTTCTTTGAAGATACTGTGAAGGGAATTATGTCTTTGATTAGCTTCTCAGCGTGGCTGTTATTTGCATATGCAAAGCCTACTGATTTGTGGACCTTGATTTTATACTCTGAGACTTTACTATATTTCTTGATCACTTCCAGGAGTCTTGTGATTGAATCTCTGGGGTTCTCTAAGTATAAGACTGTATCATCAGAAAAGAGCAGGAGCTTAACCTCCTCTGCCTCCATTCAGATGCCCTTTATATCCTTCTCTTGATTGCATTGGCTAGAACTTCCAGAACTATTGAATAGTCATGGTGATAGAGGACATCCTTGTCTGGTTCCAGTTCTAAGTGGAGAAGCTTTCGTTTTACTCCATTCAGTATGATATTGGCTGTGGGTTTGTCATAAATGGCTTCAATCAATTTAAGAAATGTGTTACCTATGCCTATATTCTTAACTGTTCTTGTCAGAAAAGATGCTGAATTTTATCAAATGTTTTCTGCATCTATTGAGAGGATCATATAATTTTTGTTTTTTCTTCTAATGATATGGTGAATTACATGTAAGGATTTCTGTGTGTTAAACCAGGCTTGCATCCCTGGGATGAAGTCTACTTGATCATGATATATAATTTTTTAATGTGTAATGGTAATCTATTGGCAAATATTTTATTATTTTTGTATCAATATTCATTAGTGAAATTGGCCTGTAGTTCTCCTTTTTAGTTTGGTGCTTTCCTGGTTTTGGTATCAGAGTGATATATGCTTCATAGCATGTGTTGGGGAAGGTTCCTTCCTTCTCAATATTTTGGTATAGGTTCTACAGTATAGGTACAAGCTCTTCTTTGAAGGTTTCATATAATTCTAGTGTGAAGCCATCTGGTCCAGTACTTTTGTTGTTGTTGTTGGAAGCTTTTTTATTGTTTCTTTGATCTTAATGCTTGATGTTGGTCTCTTCAAGAGATCTATTTCTTCTTGTTTAAGTCTAGGGAGATGATGTAATTCCAGGTATTGGTCCATTTCCTCCACATTGTCAAATTTCTGGCCATAACGTTTCTTATAGCAATCTGAGATACTTTCTTGTATCTCTGCAGTATCTGTTGTTATTTTCCCTTTTCCATTTCTGATTGAGGTTATTAGAGATTTTACTTTTCTGTTTCTAGTTAATTTGGCCAAAGGTTTATTAATTTTATTTATCTTTTCAAAGAATCAAATTTTTGTTTCATTAATTTTCTGAATGATTCTTTTGTTTTTAATTTCATTTATTTCTGATTTAATTTTTGTTATTTCTTTTCTTCTGCTACGTTTGGGATTGGATTGCTCTTCCCTCTCCATTTCCTTAAGATGATCTATTAGATTGTTGATATTCTCTCTGTTTTTTGGATATAGGCATCTAAGGCAATATATTTCTTTTTTAGGACTGGTTTTGCAGTATCCCAAATGTTTTGGTAGCTTGTAGCTTCATTGTTGCTATGTTTAAGGAATTTATTTTATTTTATTTTATTTATTTATTTATTTATTTTTTGAGACGGAGCCTCAAGCTATCCCCCTGGGTAGAGTGCCATGGCATCACAGCTCATAGCAACCTCCATCTCCTGGGCTCAAGCGAGTCTCCTGCCTCCGCCTCCCAAGTAGCTGGGACCACAGGCGCCCGTCACAACGCCTGGCCATTTTTTGGTTGCAGCCATCATTGTTGTTTGGCGGGCCTGGGCTGGGGATTCGAACCCGCCACCTTAGGTGTACGTGGCTGGCACCTTAGCCGATTGAGCCACAGGCGCAGAGCCTATGTTTAAGGAATTTAATAATTTCCTCCTTTATTTCTTCTTTGACCCAATTGTCATTCACCATAGGTTGTTTAATTTCCATGTCTGTGTGGGGATGAAAATTTTTGATGAAATGGAGTTCCACTTTTTTTGTCTTATGATCTGAGAAAATACAAGGTATAATTTCTATTATTTCAATTTTGTTGAGGTTTGGTTTGTGTCCCCCTGGATATGATCTGTTCCATAGGTTGATGAGAAGAATGTATATTCCTTAACTTTGGGATGGTATGTTCTCTATATATCTAGTAAGCCCATTTGTTCTAGTGTCACGTTGAAATCCCTTGTATCTTTGTTTAGTTTCTGTTTAGAGGATGTGTCCAGTTCTGTTAGGGGTATGTTAAAGTCTCCAGCTATTATGATGTTATAGGATATCATATTGCTCAGACTAATCAATGTCTGTTTCATAAGTCTGGGAGCACTTAAATTGGGTTTTGTAAATATTTAGAATGGAAATGTTCTCTATTGTATTGTTCCCTTGAACAGTATGAAGTGACCACCTTTGTCTTTCTTAACTTTAGTTGCTTTAAATCTACTTGTTTCTGAAAATAAGATTGCAGCTACCTCTTCCTTCTCTTCCATTTGCCTGAAATATTGTTTTCCAACCCTTCACCCTAAGTCTTATTTTGTCTTTCAAGGTTAGGTCTGTTTCCTGGAGACAGTATATAGAGCTTTATTCTCTAGCTCTGAGATTCTTTTAATCCAATCAATCAGCCTGTGTGTCTTCAGTGGGGAATCCAGGCCATTTACATTGATTGAGAGAATTGATAAGTGTGGTAGAGTTCTATTCATCTTATTTGTGAAAGTCTGTTACTTAGTTTGATCCTTTGCACCTGTGGAAGCTAGGTTTTGTCCTTCAGTTTCTGGATGTTTACTTTGCTGGTGGTCCATTGTGATGGGCAGTGTGGAGAATAGGCCTAAGTTTTTCTTGTAGAACTCATCTTGTGAAGTTCCTCAATGTTTGCATATCATTAAAAGATTTGATTTCTCTATAGATTCTGAAGCTTAGTGTAGCAGGATACAGAATTCTGGGCTGAAAACTATTTTGTATAAGAAGGTTAAGGGTAGATAACCATTCTCTTCTGACTTTGAATATTCCATTTGAGAAATCTGCTGTCACCGTAATGGATTTGCTCCTAAATAATTGGTACTTATTCTTGGCTACTTGTAGTATTTTCTCTTTCATCTTAACTTAGCACAGGTTCATTATAATATGTTTTAGAGATGCTCTGTTTATGTTAAGATCACTCAGGGTTTGTTATCTCTCTATCCTCCAGTAGAGCTTCCATTCCTTTGGGATGCTATTCTTCCCTTTCAGGCATACCTATAATTGATATGTTTGAATGCTCAGCAGGCATGTCAGACTGGTTGTGTACTAGAACCCTGTAGACTGTTCCTCCCATGCAGTCTTCCCACAATGGCAGCACCGTGTTAGTAGCCAAGCCCATGGGAGTTCCACCCCTCTTGGTATTCAATTCCAGCCCGTGGATACTGTTCAAGTTCACTGGCTCACTTAAGCCCTTCCAAGGCAGTTCTGGTGAGCAGCCCAGTTCAAAAATAAGAGAACTGTAGACAGCAATTTCCTGTCTCTAGTTGTTTGCAGGAGGGTTTGCTTGCTGGTGTCTGCTGGTAGCCAGGCACTTGCCTTCTGTATCGTCTTCCTCAGCTCCAGACTTGCTTGTTAGCTCCTGGAGTCTACTACTGCTTCACACTGTCCCCCCTGCCCAGTGATGTTTCTGAGTAGGTTCCTCCAGCCAGAGGTGGCTGAAATCCTCTCTCCCTTGTCTAACTACAAGTAGTTGGTAAGGAGATACTGCTAGTCCACCATCTTGCTCCAACCCCAGAAATTTTGTTTTTAGAGATGGGATCTCACTATGTTGCTGGGCTCACTATGTTTCCTCAAATTCTTGGTCTCAAGTGATCCTCTTGCCTCAGCCTCCCAAGTAGCTGAGACTCCAGCCAGGCCCACCTTAGACAGGTTGAAATTGATACTGATTTTACTATTGATACTATTTATGAGACAAGCTGAAGTTGATACTAGACATATATTATATATACAGAAATATTAATCCTTTAACTTTAAGATCTTAGTTATTCCTACATTAATATATGCTGTTTTTAATTAAACTTCTAAAAGAGTCTCAGAAAATAGAAGAGGTCAACTTAAGCTATTCTTATAAACCCTTATGGGAAGAAAACTCAAAATGGTGTTAGCCTATTCAAATTTATCTGCTTGAAAATTTATAACTGTTGTAACTTCCTCCCCCATTAACAATACCACAGTATTTATTTTTAGCCACTTATAATCTGTTCAAATACAACAGGACAAAAGTCTGATTAACCAGAATTCTTAATTAATTTTTCCAGAAAATTTCACATTTAGAAGAAAAAATTACCAACAAACAAGTTCATTTGAAGCATCCTAAAGATTACAAGTTATGTCTCACAATCAATAGGTATTCAGTTCCACCTCTAATAACTATATTTGGGGACCCATTCAGTAAGGAAAGATGCTCTGAGTATCAGCCCTGAGGCCAAAAATATCCCTATTCTTTAGGTTTAGTTATTATACTTAGTAGTAACATAGAAGTATTTACATATGTTAGAAAGATTTCACCAAAAAAAAAAAAGGTTTTTTTTCCTTTAGTCAATCTCAAAAGTGATGAACAATTTCAGTCAATTAGAGCACCCAAATGCCTTTAAGTGTTCTCATTAATCAAAATTTTATGATATTTCTTTCACTAGTCTTAAAAACACAATGACTTAGTTTTAATTTCTTATACGTAATGGCTGTTATTCTCAAAATATTACCACGAGGTTATAGAAAGAAGTTATTTTAAGGGTCTACTTATTTCCTGTTATTTCCCTTACGCTTTCACAATTGTTTTAGGTATAACTCATGTATGTTTATGGCTAATTTATTCAGCAGTATAAAAAACACTAGACTCATTTTCTGGTCTTGGTTCTATTTATAATAAATGTCTTTAAGAATGTTACTGAAAATTATTTTAAGAGACTTTACATTTCAGTGAAAAAATTCAATCTTTTGTGTTGTAGAACTTTTTACTTTAAAGTAATCAAGATTTAGAGATTCCAGAGTTTTTTTTCCTTTTTTAAAACTTAGAAAACAATTTGTTTAGTGTTGTTTAAAATTTGACCTATTCTTTGAAAAATGGAAATAAGGTTGTTTGTTGTTTTCCTCATTTAAAAAATGTTTATTTTCTTAGAGAAGCTTTAATTGGGAATAGAAATACATTTGTATTTAGTATCATAGTGGTACTCACAAGGTATATGCCCAACAAATGGCTAATAACCAGAATCTACAGAGAACTGAAGCCAATCAGCAAGAAGAAAAACAATCCCATTAAAAAGTGGGCAAAAGACATGAACAGAAGTTTCTCAAAAGAGGAGAGACAAATTTCTAATAAACATAGAAAAATTCTCAATATCACTTATCATCAGGGAAATGCAAATTAAAACAGACAGTCTTCAGAATGGGAAAAGATATTTGCAGCTTATGCTTCTGACAAAGGTCTGATAATTAGAATCTACAGAGAGCTCAAACTAATTAATAAGAAAAAAACAAACAACACCATTTTTATGTGGGCAAAAGACTTGAATATAAAATTCTCTGAAGAAGACAGGCTTACAAACACATGAAAAAATGCTCACCAGCTCTAATCATCAGAGAAATGCAAATCAAAACCACTTTGAGATATCATCTAACCCTAGTAAGATCAGCCCACATAACAAAATCCCAAAACTACAGATGTTGACATCGATGTGGAAGAAGGGAACACTTGTACACTGCTGGTGGGAAAGCAAGAAGCTAATACGGCCTTTTTGGAAAGATGTTTGGAGAATACTCAAGGACTAAAAGTGGACCTACTGTTGATCCTGCAATCTCCCTACTAGGTATTTACCCAGATGATCAAAAATCATTTTACAACAAAGACATCTGCACCAGAATGTTTATTGCAGCGCAATTCATAATTGCCAAGTCATGGAAGCAACCCAAGTGCCCACTGACCCATGAATGGATTAACAAATTGTGCTATATGTATACCATGGAATACTAAGCAGCCATAAAAAGATGGAGACTTCACATCTTTTTGTGTTTCCACAGATGGAGCTGGAACATATTCTTCTTAGTAAAATATCTCAAGAATGGAAAAAAAGTATCCAATGTGTTCAATACTACTATGAAATCAGTATATAATCACCTACACACTAATAGGAATGATAAAACATAACTATAGTCCAGAAAGGAGGGAAGAGGAAAGAGAGTTGGGGGAGGCCAGGAGGAGGGAGGGTATTTGGGGGATCCAACCTAATAATTGCATAATGCAATGATACATTTCTATACTATTAAGAATAGAGTATGAATGTTTTTGCTACAACAAATAAATAAGCAAGGAGACAGTTATGTTAATCAGTTAGATATAAACCTTCCACATTGTATATCAAATCAGCACATTGTACCCCATACATGCATCAATGTACATAGTTATGATTTAATAAAGAATTAAAAAAAATAAAAAAATAAAACGACAATGAGATATCACCTTATTCCTGTTAGAATGGCTTTTATTAAAAAGTCAAAAAACATCACTTCTCAGCTTTTTGGCTAAGATCAAATGTAAAAAGTCCAAAACAATAGATACTGGCATAGATGCAGTGAGGAAGGAATGCTTTTACATTGTTAGTGGAGCTGCAAATCAGTACAATGTCTGTGGAAAACAGTATGGATGTTCCTCAAAAACTAAAAGTAGATCAGCCATTCAATCCAGTGATCTCATTACTGGGTATTTACCCAAATGAAAAGAAGTCTTTCTATCAAAAAGATACCTGCACTCAAATGTTTACTGCAGCACAATTACAATTGCAAAGATATGAAATTAACCCAAGTGCCCATCAATTCATGAATGGATTAATAAAATGTGGTATATGTATGCTGTGGAGTACTACCCAGCCATAAACAGTGTGAATTAATGCCATTTTCAACAATTTTCATGGAACTGGAGACTACTCTCCTAAGTGAAGTATCTCAAGATTAGAAAAATAAACATCACATGTACTCACTATTATATTGGAACTAAGAGATGAGCACACATGAGTGCAGAGGGAAGTAAAACTCAGTGGAGGGGGAGTACTTCAAAAGTGACGTGATCTTCAGCAATGAGGTATGTAGCATTTGTCAAAGATGAGTTCAGGAATTTAATTGTCAGACCTCGTATAGCTGTGACTCAAGAATTACGAAAATGTCTCCATCTTTTCTTTTTTTTTTTTTTTTTTGAGATGGAGCCTCAAGCTATCCCCCTGGGTAGAGTGCTGTGGCATCACAGCTCACAGCAACTTCCAACTCCTGGGCTCAAGCGAGTCTCCTGCCTCCGCCTCCCAAGTAGCTGAGACCACAGGTGCCCACCACAATGCCCGGCCATTTTTGGTTGCAGCCGTCATTGTTGTTTGGCGGGCCCGGGCTGGGGATTCGAACCCGCCACCTTAGGTGTATGTGGCTGGCGCCTTAGCCGATTGAGCC
>CAUYQV010135465.1:0-17628 GCA_963574575.1 Galagoides demidoff
GTGGCTCAAAAGAGTAGGGCACCAGCCCCATATGCCAGAGGTGGCAGGTTCAAACCCAGCCCCGGCCAAAAACTACAAAAAAAAAAGCCAGGCACCGTAGCGGGCACCCATAGTCCTGGCTGCTTGGGAGACTGAGGCAAAGAAACACTTAAGCCCAAGAGTTGGAGGTTGCTGTTGAGCTGTGATGCCACGGCACTCTACTGAGGGTGACATAGGCTCTGTCTCAGAAAAAAGAAGAAGGAGGAGGAGTAGAAGAAGAAGAAGTTGTTTTGTATTTTGGTGCATTTTGGATTTTCCACTAATTCAATAATTCAAAATCAGAGAGAGAGATTTATTTCAAGAAATTGGCTGACTCCACTATGGAGAGGCTGGCAAGTACAAAATCTTCAAGGTAGGCCAGAAAGCTCAGGGAAGAGTTGATGCTCTAGTTCAAGTTCAAAGGTAATCTGCTGGCAGAATGCACTCTTTCCAGGATGTTAGTTTGCATTCTCATAAGGCCTTCAACTGATGAAAGAAGTACCACTTGTTGTATGGGAGGACTGTAGAGGGCAAACTGTTTTACTCAAAGTCTACTGATTTAAATCACCTAAAAAAAAATACCTTCAAAACATCTACAATAATGTTTGGCAAAATATTTATGTACTATGACATAGCTAAGTTGACACATAAGATTAACCACCCCAATTATATTTTTCTAGATATTGTGGAGTTTCATTTGTTAGTGATTTGTTAATGATTTTCATGTCTGTTTATGAGTTTTTTTGCTTTTTCCCTCTTTGTAATATTTTCATCTGGTTTTATATTAGAGCAATATTGGCTTCATTAAATGTGTCCTTCGTTTTCTTTTCTTTTTTTTTTTTTGAGACAGAGCCTCAAGCTATCCCCCTGGGTAGAGTGCCAAGGCTTCACAGCTCACAGCAACCTCCAACTCCTGGGCTCAAGCGAGTCTTCTGCCCCAGCCTCCCATGTAGCTGGGACCACAGGCACCCACCACAACATCCAGCTATTTTTTGGTTGCAGTCATCATTGTTGTTTGGCGGGTCCGGGTTGGATTCGAACCTGCCACCTTAGGGTGTATGTGGTTGGCACCTTAGCCACTTGAGCCACAGGTGCTGAGCCATGTCCTTCATTTTCTAAAAGAAACTGTGTAGGAAAGATATTTATTCCTCAAATGTTTGATATAACTCATCAGTAAAGGTATTTGAATCTGGAACTGTTTTGTAGGAAAAAATTCAATTCCTTCAATAGATTATTGGAACTATATATAGTTTTTTGTCTTTGTGTCAATTTTGATCTAGACAGGATTTAACAATTTTATTGATATTTTCGAAGAAACAGCTTTGGGTTTTACTGGTTTTTCTCTATTCTCCGTTTTCTGTATAATTAATTTACAATTAAATCTGCATTATTTCTTTTCTTCTGCTTATTTGGCATTTAATTTGGCATCTTTTTCTAACTTCCTAAAGTAGAGGCTTTGATCATAGATCTTTATTTTCCTTATTTCCTAATGTAGGTATGGAGAGTTATACATTACCCTTTGAAACTGAACAGCAATTCACAAATTTCAATACATTTTGTTTTTATTATGTTTTCAGACCCTTTTGACATTTGCCTTGGGATTTTTTTCCTTGACCCATGGGTTGTGTCATAGTATATTTTGAAATTTTCAAATATTTTATGCTTTTCTAGATGTCTACAGAAACTTGTTTACAGACCAGTATATTATCTACACTGGTAAATGATACATAGGCACTTAAAAAAAAAAAAAAGGTGCTTTCTACAGTCATTGATGAAAATATCCTAGAAATGTGAATTACGTTAAGGTAATAAATACTGTCACTTAGATTTTCCATGCCCTTAATAGTTTTTGTCTAGTTCTACTGTTAAAATGTCGAACTATGATTTTTCTCTATTTCTCCCTTTATTTTTCAGTTTTTCTTAATATATTTTGAAGCTCCATTTGCTGAAGTATGTGTATTTATAATTTTTAAAGCTTCCTGATGTATTGACTCTTTCATCACTCTGGAGCATCCCTCTTTATCTCTGGAAATACTCTCGGGCTAAAAACTTACTTTGTCTTTACCTTTTCTTACTCTCTATAAGGCTCTGCCTCTGTTTCTCTCTTTTGCCTTCACTCACTCTTCTCCTGTAGGTAGACTGGGAACCAAAGACCTCATTCTTGGCAAGGGAAAACACCCCCAGAAAAAGGGAAAAATAAAAGCTGAGTGAGGCAGAACAAAGAAAAGTCAGCTGATTTACCTTTAAACCAGCTGCTCCTAAATTTCTTATTTGAGCAAGTTTCCTGCTTTTCCTAGAACTCTGACCTATTGGGGATACAGCTTACAAACATCTCTGCTGGGTCTGTAAACACTCTGGAGAAATTAATGGCCATAGAAAATGTTATGGGAAGGCCTGGAAAGAAATATTAACTGGGCTTTCTCCTGCCTAGTAAACAGTCAAAGCAAATACCCATTGTAGAGATTTGTATTTGGCTGGGGCAGAGATCAAGAAAACAACTTGAGCCCTGAAATATGGGTTAGGAGGGCTTATATCCCTCATCCCAGAGGTGACCCTCTGTGGTGGTGATAAGAGGAAAATTCCTCTCTCCCACTGATTCTTCAGAGGAGATTGATGCCAGTGGTGTTTTACTCCACAGTGTACGAGCAGACATTGACACCTCCCTAGGAATCTGTGTGTGTGACCTCAGACAGGAGACTGCCCCCACACAAGAGTCAGGTTCCGTATTTCTCAAGATTGCTCAGACCCTTAAAGTTAAGGATTATAGAAACAATAGGAGCTGATATGCTCACTCAGAGAAACTGCTGGAGTCTTTGTTCCTCAGCTTACCCTTTGGGATAATGAGCAAATAGCCTTCAATAAAAGCTGAGTGGAACTGGGGCTACTGTCAGAACCCCACAAGCAGGAGGTAGTCCCGAATTCATACCTTTAAAAATTGTATTCTTGTGTCTGTCTTGTCTCTTTCTTTCTGTCATTTCTAACTTTGTATTTCTTCAGTTAGTCACCACCAGATCCACAGGTCTTAATGGACTCTGGCCCCCAGGGCAGGACCCCAGCATTTTCCTACTTTATCTTCACCAGAATTAGGGATTTGTGGGGAATTAATAACAAGAAATCAATAAGCAAAAGCACTGTAGAAGTGAAATAGGAATTCCAGGTAAGCTCACAGCCTGATTTCCCTCCCCAGGGACAAACCCAGAAACCATTAGTGCTTCTCAGTACCAGGGACCCTGAGGAAGGAGCAGATAGTCAAAATGAGATCTGCTTTGTTTGAAAGCTGTCTTTTGGACATGTGACATCATTAATTCAGGATTTCCCATTCTGTAGGACAGGTACCACTGGTATATGCAAGATTTTCCAGGGCATGCACTTGTTATTTTAATTAGGAAATTATCATAGAGGACTAATCTAATGATTAATGTACAAGTTGATATCTCTATCCAGAGTAACTGATACCTGGAAAGACCTGGAAGATTTTAGAAGCACTCATAGAATATCACTATTTTGCAATTACCTATGAAAAAGAGTATCTAGGCCAGCAGTTCTCTACCTGTGGGTTGCAACCCCTTTACAATGAAAATACTTCACGGCATTAGGAAAGTTGAGAACCTCTGATCTAGGCAATTATCCTCAATGGTTACCAATGCCATACAAAGAAAAACAGACTTGATGTGCTTTCCATGTGTTTTGGAAACCACAGCCCAAACTACAAAGTTGCCTTGGCAAAATCTCAGACCTTAACCTGATCCAGCTTCTGGACCCATCATACAATGCTAGGACAGCAGATTCTGCCAAAAAACATGATGGGCTGCCCTCAGCCATCTCTAGAGAAGGGACAGGTATCCCTGGGAGGGCTAGTCCCTGGAACAGTGGAGTTGAGGCTCAGCTGTGACCCAGCCATCCGAGGGCTGCCCAATATAGAACAAGCTGCTCCCTGAGGTCTCTGGACTCCAGGTCTTGGATCCTCACCCCTGACTTCCAGCCAAATAGCAAGACTGAGACCAGCAAAGACTGGGGATATGCATGAGACAGTGGTGCTATGGTTCTATGCTGCCATTTCCAGTGGGGGAGGAGTGGGAGAGCAGGACCCCGGCATTGCTCTTAACTGTGCAGGGTGTTCCCCTCATCTTCTCAAAGCAGAAATCATCCATTGGTCAGGAATCTGTGGAGTAAAAATTACTAGTGAGGTGCCTGCTGGCTCTAGTATTTTGCTCCTGGGAGGCTAACTCCAGTGAGCCCCTGCAGGATTTAGGAAGGGCATCGCTTGCCTCCAAGGCAGCCCCTGCCATCTGTAGCCTTGAGAACCATCCCTTTAAGGTACCTGGTGCAAATTCCTCCCTGTCCAGTAAACTAGCTCACCTCCAGGTGGCACTGTCTCCTGGGGCAGGGTCTTCCTTTCTGCAGCCGCTGGGCAGGGCAATCAGTCCTACCCAGTTGCAGAAACTTGGCTAGCCCAGAATAGAGAGATAGGCAGATTTCCCAGGGAAGGCTGCAGGCACTGCAGCTGGAATTCAGGAAAAGGAGTAGAGATACCAGAGAGGATGCAGCAATTCCACATGGAGGTCAGTGGAGGAGGGGAGGGATGTCCTCAACAGCCAGCCTGCCTCAGACCCAAGGAAATCTGAGGGTCTGTGGCCTACATGCCTACTTCCCTGATTGCTTGGGGGAAAGTGCCTAGGGAAGGAAGGCAGTGGGGGTCTACCTTGGATCCTGAGACTCCCAGCCTGAACAGGCCAGCTGCTCCTTAAAACATTTTGTGCCTGGGGTTCTGCTCCCTGTAATACAACTACAAGGACTTAGAGATAAGGGACCAGGCCAAAGACCAGGACCTCAGGGAATGGCGGGGACTGGGATGGTCTACGTGAGAATGTCTATGAGGGGAAGTGAAAGGGAGATAGAAGAGGAGAAGTAGGAAAGCAGGCAAGAAGGGGAGCTGTAGGAACTGAAGCCCCAGGTAGCTGTGCTCCATTGGGAAGGAAAGAGTCCAAAAGCCCAGTGCCAGCCCAGGGACTATAAGAGGCACTTCTGTCCTCTACTCCCCAGTCTCCTCAGTTGCCAAGGCTTGGATTCCGTAAGCCCTAGGTTAGAAAGGACCCTGTCTGCCATCTAATTCAGGAGCTCCTATCTCAAGTCTTCTGTGCAGGGCTGAGTAAGGGTTCCCCAAATATGTCCACCTCCTAGACCCCAGATTGTGTGAATGTTACTGTTAGATTAGGCAGTTAGTTAGATGTGAGCAGGGTGAATGGTGGATGCTGTTTTGGACTGGCTTGAGTCAAGCTGGTTTGAGTAATTACAAGAACAGAGCTAATTAAGACTCTGCAGGTTCAGGACCTTGTAGATGGGTTGCCTTGAGGTAGAGGTTAATCAATGTCCCAGGGACTTTCTGAGATGGACAAATAGATGTGGTCATAGTGACTTGGTTGTTTTGGGAACACCTTGATTAGGGTGCTCCCAAGAAAGAACAGGGAAGCTCTCCAAGGACTGACTCAATCAGAAAGAGGCAGAGAAACCACAAAGTAGAGATATTGTCAGTGCCTCAGTAGAGGGTATTTGGAGCATGTGCACAACTGAGGTGACAGTATCTCTAAATGAACTACCCTCATAAACATAGTAAAAATCACACCCACCAGCATCATGACAGATTGCAAATACCTAGGCAACCCCCAGAAACTGCCTTACAAGGATAGAAAAGGGGAAAGTTCCCAATTCTAGGAATTTTCCACCCTTTCCCAACAGAAACCATGAATATTCCCACTCCCTCCCCATTTAACATAAAATTAGGGAATCAGCATAAAAGGAGAAATCTTATCGAACTCACTGTCTCCACTCATGGGGGCTGACCCATTTCTTCCTTGGAATGTACTATACTTTAATCTTTAATAATACTTTGGCACTTTGCCTGCTTGCACCTGCTTGCTCTGCTAATTCCTTCCATTGACTCGGTACCAGTAACAATTCTTCAGTACTGGGAACCAAAGAACCTGAGATACAAGGACCTGATACCTGGTCCCATCAACACCTAACATTACTTTATTTGGCAAAGGGACTTTTTATATGTGGAACGAGTTAAAGATCCTGAAATGGAGAGAGTATCCTGGATTATCTGGGTGGGCCTGATATAATTACAAGAGTCTAGGGAGAGGGAGTCAGAGAAGAAAGCCACATGCTAATCCATGCACAGGTTAGAGTCATACCTTTAAAGATGGAAGAAGGGCCACAAACCAAGGAATACTGGTGACAAGTAGAAATTGGAAAAGACAAGGAAGAATGAATCCTCCCCACAGACCTTCCAGAAGGAACCAGCCCTGCTGACACATTGCCCGTAGCCCAGCAAACCCAATTTGGGACTTCTGACCTCAATACTACAAGAGAATGAATGTGTTTTTATGCCACTAAGTTTGTGGTATTTTGTTAAAGTGGCAGTCAGAAACTCAGACATCCTCCCAGCAGCATTAGGAAGGATGCCCTGTCCTTCCTCTCCAGGTACCTGGATCTCCAACTCCTCTCATCTGCCACTAAGTCTCCCTGTTCCTGTTGACCAAGGTCCTGTTTGGCCTGGGCAGGAGGGACACTGTCAGCTTCTCTCCACCCACACCCAGCAGAGACCCAGACCTCAGCAAGCTCCCCAGGCCCAGCCTGGCCAGCGGCTACCTTGCCAGTAGGAACCCCAGTGGGATCCAGGTGGAGGAGGGGACTGGAGAACATTCAAGCTGCCATGAAGGTTGGCTTCAAACCTTAGAAATATCTTAGAATTTCCCCCCTGAAATTTTTCATCATGCAGGTCTCTCCAGTGCCCAGGATCATCCCTCTTCTCAGCCTTTAGTCCTTTCTCATTGCCTCCCCCATTTTCTTCCCTCAAGAGGACAGACAAACTGAACTAGAGTATCCCTGTAGGCACTAAGGTATAAAGGACCCAGACATGGACTGTGCCCCTCCATTCTGGGATACCCATCCAGGGTGAGTGTTCTTATTCCAGACAGGCAGAGATCTCTATGGTCCCTCCAGAAACTCCCCAAACTGGCTGTTTCCCTCAGGGCTGAGCCCTGACTTCCCAGGAACCCTCAGTGCTGCCCCTCCTGGAAGCTGCCCCAGATTCTCACTGATCACTGTCCCAGGATTCCTTCTCTTCCTCCCACTTCCCCTCTTCCAGAGTATGACTCCCAGGGTAGCTGGTCACTCACACAGTGAACATCCCCCTCCCACCTCCAGCAGATACTAGGGCAGACCCACCCATATGGGAGTGGGGGCGGGAGGCACTTCCTGTCTTAATCCTGCGCCCTTTTTGCGCTGGGACGCTAGTCCCACTTCCCGGCCTTTACTCCTTTGGCCTGGTTCTCTCTCATCACCTCCCCATTTCTTTTTCTACAAACTCTCCATCACTCTGTTTTCAGGTGCTCTTCAAATGGCTGCTCTGCCTGTCAATACAGCGCCGGCACCTTTGGGAACGGGGGTCTCAGTACAGGGATAGCCCTCTCCCTCCTCATGTCCTCCTCCAGTGGGGGCACCTCTTCCCAGACCGCTCCCCGTTGGCCCTAATGGAAAATTCGGGACCGTGGAATTAGGTGATAGGTCAGTCTGGAACCCACTCGGTGGGATGAGGCATATGCAAATGAGAGGGACGGGCTCCTGCAGCAACCCCACTCGCAAACCCCAGCCTGCAACATAGCCAGCAACCAGGGGTGTGAACCCCGGGGACAGGGACAGAAGTCCCCGCGCGGAACCCCACCCCGCCTCCATCAGACCAGGGATGAGGTAGGTACCTGATGCCAGGGAGCCTCTGTGTTGGCTTTGTGGTTCCTCCCGGTCTCCCCATTCCTCTGTGTCCCTGTCCACCATCTCTATGGTTTCTTCCAGGTCTTTGCCCATGCTGGCCCCCATTCTTTCTTGCCAAATTCTGCCCCTTCGCTCTTGGACTTCCCACCCCCAATAAAACAGATTCTTCTCATTTTAACCGGAAAGGAGCCTCACTCAAGAGACATAGTTCCCTTCCCACCACCCCACGCCTGGCCTGCTCTGGTCAGGCTCATTAGGGGCCACGTGATTGTTGGACCACTGACGTCTCCCCGCAAAAGTCCAGAAAGCCAGAGTCAGCAACCTGCTCTCTCAACCTGCCCAGATGCCTGTCTTGGACTCTTGTCCTCTTTAAGAGCCTTAACTCATTTCCACTGACAGCCAGTAGGGATTCTCTGAGAACCTCAGCAAAAGTGTCAGAGTCCTCTATTTTTCTGTTACAGTTGTCATTATTGTTTAGCTGGACAAGGCCAGGTTTGTACACACCAGCCTGGGTGTATGTGGCCAGCGCCATAACCACTGTGCTACAGGCACCGAGCTGCTATACTCTTTCTTCTTGAGTTACTGAAGCCCTGTCTTGTGGCTCTCGCTTTTCTAAAACAGGAAACTGAATTGGATTCAATAAAGCTAGCAGTGTGGGGGAGAAGTAGAGGTGAGAACACGGGTGGCTGGGAATAGGACAGTGGGAAGGGAAGGCAGGTGAGGTGTTGAGGGAACACAAGCAAAGGAGGGGAGAGTGTGTGTATGTGTACAAGACAGTAGACCGGCATTTATCCTCTTCCTGGCTCCACATAACAGACTTGAGAATTTATGTGGAGAGAGAGATTAGAGCTGATACGTGGTGCCACTGAACAGGGGTTTTATGAATGATGCTCTGGACACAAACACAGATGTTTCAGTGCTGTGACACCCAGAGTGTTTCCAAGAGGAGAAAGGAGGATTCTTGCAGGCTCTGTGTGGAAACCAACACTCAGGTCGGGCCTGGAGGAATGCAGGGCTGAGGAGCATCCCAAGTCAACACCACAGCTGACATGTGAGTGTCCTCATCATGGGCACAGGGCTGGGAGGATCCTCTAAGGAGCTCTGTGGATCACAGCTGAAGCCATAAGAGACAGACGTACCAACCACAAAGTATACATCAGACACTGCAGCTAGCACTTTAGATGATTTTCTTATTTAAGTATCAAAATGACCCTATGTGGACTATGATATTGCAGGACAGGTACAGAGTACAGCTAAGGGCTCAGGCTGAGGTTTAGCTCCTGTGTAGATGAATCATGCTGCCATCCTCAGGCATTTAATTGCTCTGGATTTCAGCTCTGTCATCTGTAAAAGACAAGAATAACAATGATTATGAAAAAAGGAATGAACAGGATAATGAGGGTAATGCAAAGTGTGTGACATCATGAAGGCTATATATGAGCACCCTGTAATTCTTTTCCTGATCATACTCATCTTACATGTAAGAAAACAGAGCATCTGTAACTTACCCAAGACACATACTGATCTGTCTGAGAGTTGAAATTTGAGTGACTAACTCCCTAACACTAGAACACAAAATCATGCCCATGGAAACATACTTGCCCAGCAAACTCCAAACTTGCAGTGTCTTCAGGTGACCATGCCCTAATGTCAGGATACTAAGGGGATTTATATATTAACCAGGAAATTTTACACCTATATAGGCAAAAAAGCCTATATCCTTGTGCCTTTTTGCCTCTGAGAGAGAGCAGGAATAAAAGTCATGTTTTTCTACAATCAAGGAGACTCTAGGCAGAACCTCACTGTGGCCTTTGCCCTAGCAGGTCTGGTGTGGGCATTCCACTGCTTTGAGCTGGCTAAGGGGGCTGGGGTGTGTAGGTGCATCTTCTGGCATGTCGTTGAAGCCTCCTGATTGTGGATTAACAAGACTAAGTTACTGCCTCCAGATGGCTTAGGGCTTCAAAGAGTAGACAATCAATTCCCATCCCTCCCGTGGCCGTTTCTGTATCTATCAAGAATTGGCTCAGAGAGCTGATAGTGTATGTTTCCTTGATTACTATTTTGCGCATAACTTAGAAGAATGTGTATTACCTGTCTAGTAGACATGTGTATCACTTAATCAGTAGTCTAATAGGAACCTAGTAAAAGTTAATTTAATTTGTTTTTGTACAATATGTCACTGAGGTAATGGAATGACTATTGATTAACAGTGTGTACATGCAAAACTGACTAAGCTAGTGAAAAATAAAGAACTTTGCTATTCGCCATCTTAAGGTGGTCATCTTTGTCCCATACTATTCCAATAGCAAGACTATACTCTGCATTACTGATCATCTGCAACACCTGACACCAACACACCTATCCATATTATCTTTTGAAAGTGAGGACTAAATAAAGTTACTGAAGACAAAAATGATTAAGACAGTTCACTCTTTCATATGGCCTCATTAAGATAATTCTTAAAGAATTATTTCAGCAAGAATAAAGGTATGCTTCAAGAAACACACCAGGAATACAATAAAAATGATTGCATTGAAATGTATATGTAAAGAATTGTTTATTTATTCAATACAATGAAAAAGATTGTGTGTGTGTAAAATGTATGTGTAAAGAATTGTTTATTCAATACAATAAAAAAGATCATATTGAAATGTATGTGTAAAGAATTATTTCAGCAAGAATAAAGGTATGCTTCAAGAAACACACCAGGAATACAATAAAAATGTATTGAAATGTATGTGAAATGTATGATTTTACAGTATAATTAATTTCTTTACCCATTTTAAAATCATAAACGTCTAACAATATCATGAGATTAGTCAAGGGCATTAGGACTATGCTAGGACACTTGTGAGGAGAATATAAATATGCAATTGATGTAATTCTTTTTTTTTTTTTTTGAGACGGAGCCTCAAGCTATCACCCTGGGTAGAGTGCCATGGCATCACAGCTCACAGCAACCTCCAACTCCTGGGCTCAAGCGAGTCTCCTGCCTCCACCTCCCAAGTAGCTGGGACCACAGGCGCCCGCCACAATGCTCGGCCATTTTTTGGTTGCAGCCATCATTGTTGTTTGGCGGGCCCGGGCTGGGGATTCGAACCCGCCACCTTAGGTGTACATGGCTGGCACCTTAGCTGATTGAGCCACAGGCGCCGAGCCAATTGATGTAATTCTTATTAGAACATTTATCATTAAGCTGATTTTAAGAGCTCAGGCTTTCCAGAATGGCTGAGTGAGGTCAGCAAATCCTCTCCCTAAAGAGCACTGATCAGAGTCACCAGCTCCATAACAACATGTTGTAGACTGAATTGTCCTTATTCCTCCCCTCTAATGCAACTAAATACCTTAGAAATTATTAAATAGGTAACAATAATAGGACTTTGAAAGCTGGAAAGAAGAAAGCAGATGAAGGTCCTCAAGACTTGAGGAACGGTAGATGTGTGGTCCCTGCGTTTTTTATTCCATCTCCCACATACCAAGGACCTGATGTGAGAGACCTACAACCTAGAACCTAAAGGGGAAGCCAAATAGAAACCTGTGAGGAACCCCAACTCCCACTCCATAAAGGGATCACCAGTAAACAGCCCTAGCTGCCCAGACCAACAAAGCAATGTCTCCTGTCCCCCACCAGTGGCATGGAAAGACCCTGGCACAGCAGCTTCTTGTGGTGATGTTAAAACTGCACAGAGCTACAGAGAACACACAAAATGAATGCACATGTAATGGTAAAATCTGAATCACCTCTATGGATTGTACCAATAGCCATGTTCTGTTTTTTATATTGTGTTATATTTATTCATAATATTAACACCGGGTGAAAGGTTCACAGGACCTCCTTGTATATTTCTATGATACATAATTAATCCCAAATTAAAACTTTTAAGGCAATGACCAAACTGGACAAGATTGCCATAAATGACAATATAAAAACTAGGGAAATGATATAAGGATAAACTGCAAACCTTATTGAGATTTTTCTAGTTTTGCACACATTTGTTGTTTGAATGTGTATGTGTGGATAAATTTATGTAATTTTATGTATGCAGCTTCTTGTAACCACCACCACAATCAATGTACGGTACTGATCTATTGCTAAAAGTTTTCCTTGCATTTCTCTTATAACCATAGTCATCTATTCACCCTCCTTCCCTAATCCCTGTTGACCTGTTCTCCATTTCCATAATTATTTCAAGAAGGTTACATAAATGGAATCATAGCTATGCAACCCATTGGGATTGGCTTTATGCATGCACCATAATTTCCTTGAGATCCATTCAAGTTATGTGTATCAATAGTTCATTTCACTTTATTGCTAAAGAAAATAGGGATATAGCACAATTATTTAACCATTTGCCCATTAAAGGACTTTTGGCTACTTTCTAGTTTGGGGCTGTTATAAATAAAGCTGCTATGAATACTTATAAACAAGTTTCTGCAAGAAACTTATTTTTTACTTAAAAAAAAGTAAAAGAGAAGATGAATTAAAATGATACACTAAAAAAATTATTTGACATAACAAAGAGCACAGAAAGAACAGAGAAACAAGAGAAATAAAAGACATGAGACAAATAGGAAGTAAATAGCAAAATGGAAAAGTTATATCCAACCATGGTGATAATTACATTAAATCTGAATATACTAAAATTTCTAATAAAAAGGGCAGGGATTAGATTATTTAAAAAGCAAGACCCAGGGATAGCCTCCAATAGTTTGGAGACATCTTCTCACCGACCTCTCTCAGGAAGGTCAGTGAGAGGAGAGACTGGCCCCTTCCATCTGAATTGTCTCACCCAGAATCAGTGTTGGGAAAGCACAGAGGGACAGCATGGAATATCAGGAGCCAAAAAGATAAGAAGGAAGGATGGCTAGCCTGGAAAGCAGGTGCAAGACAGTGCAGTGACCCAGGGATGAAGCCTATAGGTATAATCAGGGCCCCAGAGAACCTCCTCCACTCCTCATGGCCTCCTGTGGGGGTACACCAAGGACCCAGCAGAATTTTGGGTGGGCTTGTACCCCCAGGTGGAGGATCTGGAGTGAAAAAAGCAGAACTAGGGACCCACATGATGGAGCTGGTAATTTGCAACTGGGTGTTCCTTTGCACAGAGCACAGGCAGGTCTGGGCATGGAATCTGGTCAGCAGGAAACCCAACTGGCTGGAAAACATTGGGAAAAAAGTGTCCCACCACCACACTTCAAAGACATGCAGATCAAGAGCTAAAGCCCTGAGGTAGCTCCTATGTGGTCCCAGTTTGGCACAGATTTCTAGGCTCCCATGGCAGGGCTGGCTTTGGTTCTACCTCCCAGAGTTGGGCAACCATACTCAGGCTGGTCCTACAGTGCCACAGACACGATCAGGGAGGTCCTGCCTTCCCTACATGACCTTTTTAATCTTTGGGTACCATTTAAATTACTAAGGCATGCATGATCCTGCCTCAGAAAAAGTACACAACACCCAGACTTATCATAGAACTGGGTTATAGCTCCCTGGAGCGTCAAGCATATGCCCCATACCTGAGACACCAGTCCCAGGGTTTCAACACCTATGCAGCAAACCAGGCAATCCAGACCTAATTTCCTTGGCAACCAGTTGAAAAATATCCAGATGTAAAAATCCATCAGACCACCACATTTAGTAAAAGGCTGTGTTTTTCTCCCAATACCAGAGCACCGCCTAGTGTTCATGCTAAAAAATCTGTAGCTCTACACGGTGATTACACTTTTTCTATTATCCTTTTGTTATCTCTTCCAGGGCATCAAAGAGGATATATTAACCCCAGATGTATATTTTTTCTTTCATTTATCTTTTATTTTTACCTCATTATTATTTCCCTTTTTTGTCTTTCTTCCCTTTTCTTTTCTCTTCTTTTCTTCCCTGTACCAAAGGGCCATTTCAACCTTAAGGTGTAGAAGCAAAGAAGGTCAAAGGGAAAGCAGAAGGGAGAGAAGTAAGCAAGGTAATATAAATATTAAATTTATTATTAAATGAAAATATTAAATTTATTTATCAAATAAATAAAAAGAAACCATACATAAGGAACCAAAAGGAAAAAAAACACTGGCAACATGAAAAGAATCAGAACAGATCAACTTCCCCCAAGAGATCACGATATAGTACCCATAGATGACACCAACTATAAAGGTGAAAATGACATAAATGGAAGTTATATTATGGATGGTAAAAATGATAAAAAGAACTCAAGGGAAAGTGGAAAACCAGCAAAAGGAAATCCAAAACTTGACCCAAAATATTATGAAAGACAAGACAAAGGTCCCTAAGGATCTAGACATTATTAGAAAGAATATAATGGAGCATAAACAAATGAAGGAGTCATTCTGGGACTTTCAAAATGTAGTGGAAAATTTCAACAATAGATTCAGCTATGGAGAAGAAATAATCTCAGAGCTCAAAGACAGGCTTTCGAGCTAACCCAGTCATTTAACAAGGCAGAAGAGAGTAAAAGGAGTACAATCTCTTGGAGAATTATGGGACTACACAAAGTGTACAAACATATGAAGTACACGTATCCTTGAAGGAGAAGAAGAGAATCCCAATGGCATGGAAGCCCTAATTAATGATATCATTACTAAAAATTCCCAAGCATTGCCAAAGAGTCAGACATACACCTACTAGATGGGTATTAAACCCCAGGTCATCTCAATTCAAGCAGAGCATCACCTAGACACATTATTAATACCTGGCCTTAACCAAAATGGAAGAGAAAATTCTGCAAGCAGCCAGGTATAAGCAGCAGCAGGTAACCTATATGGCAAGCTCATCAGGCTGGCGGCAGAAATTTTACATGCCAAAAGACAGTGGGATGCCACCTTCAACCTTCTCAAAAAAAAAAAAAAAACCCCACTACCAACCTAGGATTCTTTGTCCTACTAAACTAAGTTTCATATTCAATGGAGAAATCAAATCTTTTACTGACAAGTAAACATTGAGGAAATTTACCACTACAAGGCCAGCTCCACAGGAAGTACTCACAATAGTAATATATGCAGACCAAGACAATAAACCATCAGCAAAGTAAAGACACCCAAAACTAAAGAACAAAGCCTAGATTCCACAATGGCACAAGTGATAAAACAAGGCAACAGACCTCCACACAACAAGATGAACATAAATCCACCTTAATAATTAATTCTTTCAATAACTGTAAAAGGCTTGAATTCCCCATTGAAGAAGCACAGTTTAGCTGATTGGTTAAAAAAAAAAAAAAGTACAAGCTAAGTATATGCTGTCTTCAAGTTATACATCTAATCCCCCAAAACAAAACAAGACTGAAGGTTAAGGGTTGAAAAACAAGATTTCAGTCAAATGGATACCAAAAGAAAGTGGGAGTCATAATTCTTTCTGTGGATACAATTGGCTTTAAAGGAACAAAAATAAAGACAATGGTGAACTCTATATACTGATCAAGGGAAAATATATAAGAAGAAGACATTTCAATCCTAACTATCTATGTACTCAACATTAATGCCCCCAGATTTACAAAATAAACCCTACTTGGTCTGAACAATATAGTACCCTAGAACACTGTAATAGCAGGAACTTCAACCCCCCACTGACAGAAATGAACAAATCCTGCAAGCAAACTAAACAAAGAAATTATGGGCTTAAACACAACTCTAGAATAAATGGGCTTAACAGACATATACAGAACATTTCACCCCCCATACTACTGAATATACGTTCTTCTCATCAGCTCATGGATCATTCTCCAAGATCAATCATATCCTTGGGCACAAATCAAACCTCAACAAAGTTAAAGAAAAGAAATTATATCTTCTATCTTTACAGACCACGGTGGAATAAAAGTAAAACACAATTACAACTGAAACACTCATTCCCACACAAAGTCATGGTAACTAAACAACCTTTTGCTGAATGATAGCCAGGTCAAGGAGGTGATAAAGAAGAAAATTATTAGATTCCTTGAATAAAATGACTGTGAAGCCACAGTCTATCAAAACCTGTGGGATACTGCAAAAACAGTCCTAAAAGGAAATACTTATTGCATTAAATGGCCATATCCAAAAGACAGGAAAAGCACAAATCAATAATCTAATGAATCATCTCAAGGGATTAGAAAGACAATCCCAAACCCAGTAGAAGAACAGAAATAATAAAATTAAATTAGAACTAAATGAAATTGAGAAGAAAAGAATGATGCAGAAGATTAATCAAACTAAAAGTTAGTTCTCTGAATAGATAAATAAAACTGATAAACCCTTGGCCAGATTAACCAGAAACAGAAAAGCAAGATCTCTAACAGGCTCAGTGAGAAATAAAAGGGGAAATAACAACAGAAACCACAAAGGTCATCACTAAAAAGTACAAAAAAAATTCTACACCCAGAAATTTGAAAACATGGAGGAAAGGGACCAGTTCCTGGGATCAGGATTGGCTATCTCCCTAGTAGGAAGAAAGAAAACACTTGAACAGGCCAATATCAATCACTGAAATTGTAAAAACTACAAAAAAGCTCACAACAACCAAAAGAGTCCTGGACAAGAGGGTTTCCACCAGAACACTACCAAACCTTCAAGGAAGAGCTCCTACCCATATTCCAGTCCCTATTCGAAAACATTGAGAAAGAAAGAACCCTCCCAAACTCCATGAAGCAGATATCACCCTGATACCAAAACCAGGAAAAGACACAACAAAAAAAGAACATGATGGACTGATGTCATTAATGAATATTGACACAAAAATACTCAAAAGTCTTAGCAAATAAAATTAAGCTACATCTTAAAAAAAAATTATCGTGACCAAGTGGACTTCACCCCTGAGATGCAAGACTGGTTCAGTATATGCAAATCCATAAATGTAATTCACTACATCTTCAGAAGTAAAACCCAAAACCATATATATGATCTGCTCAAGAGATGAAGAAACAGAATTTGACAAAATACAGCATCCTTTATAGATAAGAACACTTAAGAAAACTGGCATAGATGGGACATTTCTTAAACTGATAGAAACCATCTATGGCTAACCCACAACCAGTATCATATGAACAGAGAAAAACTGAAAGCATTTTTGCTAGAAGTAAAACCAGACAAGTATGTCCACTATCACCACTACTATTCACCATAGTGCTAGAAGTTCTAGCTAATGCTATCAGGCAAGAGCAGGATATCAAGGGTAACCAAATGGGGACAGATGAGGCCAAACTATCACTCTTTGCTAACCTTAGAAAATCTCAAGGACTCAAACATGAGACTCTTGGAAGTGATCAAAAAATATAGTAATATCTCTGGATATAAAGTCAATGTTCACAAATCAGTAGCCTTCATATATATTCCAACAGTCAAGCTGAGAACCAAATCAAAGATACAGTACCCCTCACAGTAGTACCAAAGAAAATTAAATACCTTGGAATTATACTCAATGAAGAATATGAAGGATCTCTACAGAGAGAACTATGAAACACTGAGAAAAGAAATAGCAGAAGATATTAACAGATGGAACAACACGCCATGCTCATGGCTGGAAAGAAAATATCTATACTACCCAAATCAATCTACAGATTTAATCCCAACATCATACTTTAAAGAACTTGAAAAACTGTAAGGAAAACTGAATAGCCAATGCAATTCTACAAAATAAGGACAAATCTAGACGCATCACGTTGTTACCAGACTTCAGGTTATACTATAAGTCTATAGCTATCAAAACAGCATGTGAGTTTCATCTATGATGGAGAAATTAAATACTTTAATGACATTCACACATTGAAGAAATTTGCTATAACTAAACCAGCTCTCCAGGAAATTCTCAAACCTATCCTCCATAATGTCCAGTGCAATCCTGCACCACAAAAGTAAACC
>CAUYQV010135470.1:0-37231 GCA_963574575.1 Galagoides demidoff
CCTGCGGTTTTTTCCTTTAAAAATCAGCCTGTAACAGCAGCTCTTGGTTCCTCTACCCAGAGCGGCTGAGGGACCCTGGCGCGCCAGCAATAAACCAGCCTCTTGCTTTTGCATCGACCTACGCGTGGTGTCTTTCTCTGGGGCGGTGACCCTAATAGGACCCCGTTTGGGTCTAACACTCAAAACTATAGAAAGGAAAAGAAAGAAGGAAAGGAGGAGAGAGGAAGGAAGGAAGGTGGGAAAGTAGAAAGTAGAAAGGAGAGTCAAAGGTGTATTATAAGGCAAAGCTAGTAGAGAAATACATATGGCCAGTCTAAATACCTGCAGGGGCCAAGGATACATGATTAATGAGCAAAAAGACCCACAGGGAGGAGCAGGGCCTGAGACAAACAGAAGACCTTTCTACATAATTAGCGATTACTCAGTTCCAGCTAATTATTACCATTCCAAACACGCTGCGTGACTTCCGGAAATTTCTAGACCTGTCATTTTTTTTCTTTTGGTGTTGCAAACGTTCTAGCTTTTTAAGTCAACTATCTCAATATTCAACCACTGAGTAAACCAAACTAAACACGTCAGCTCATTAGTTTCAGATGATGTGCCCTTGATGTGTAATACCTTAGGCTGGTTACGAATGAAACACAGGAGGACAGTGATGGGAGCATAGTGACCACACTGGAGTCAAAACTGGGAATCTGGTTGCAGAGGACTTCACATGAAAAGCCTTAACTATTTTCCTCTGAAATTTATACGTAGGTTAATAAAACTTAATGCAACTTGAATAGCCAGGCATTGTGGCGGGTGCCTGTGGTCCCAGCTACTCCGGAGGCCTAGGCAAGAGAAATCACCTAAGGCCAAGGGCTGGAGGTCACTGTGAGCTGTGATGCTACAGCACTCTACCAAGGGCAACAAAGTCAGGTTCTGTCTCTAAAAAAAAAAAAAAAAAAAAAAAATGTAATTTGAAAACTTATTTTAAAAATATAAGTTAATTGTTCTGAAATTTACACTGAGCTCTAAAGTTCCTGACCATTCATTATTTCCTATCCTGTAACAAAGAGAATGTTGTTTTCTCAGTTTACATTGCTGATTTTGTGGAATAATAGTTTAAGGGCATTGACAGTTAAGAATGGAATGTTTACCACCAGTTTTTTGTTGTTGCTGTTAAAATATTCAAAACTACTTGACTTTCATTACCATCAAACATTTACTTAGCAAACATAATGAAAAAGTTTCAGCCCAAGTGAAACAGATACAGTAGGTCAAAAATGTTCCCATAACTTCAACATTTTATAACCAAGTTAAAAAAAAAATTCTCTCATTAAGTATTTAATTTAATTATTTTCCAGGGCTTGGGGCTAAGATCCCCTGAACACATAGTTCTCCTTAATTTCATTAGCAGGCATTTATGAGCCCCTGCTGTGGGTGGATAGGGAAGAAATATTAACTTTAGGGTATTTTTCTTTCTTATTAAGTTAAAATGCAAAACAATTCATTGTAATTTTCAGGGTCAAAATACAGCAATTGTTTGAGTTTGCTTCTTTTCAGTATTCATTGCTTTCCCCGTTCAGCAAAAGGAAGCATTAGTCCAAATTTCTACAGCTAAAATTCATCCAGGAGACATGCTTTGATTTGAATACATACTCCGGCTAAAGCTCCAGCCACGTACACCTAAGGTGGCAGGTTCGAATCCCAAGCCCAGGCCCGCCAAACTGTAAGACCCAGATTTTCAGCTTTCAGTGCCATTTTGTTGTTAGACTATGGAACTTCCCCTTTCCTACCTCCCCGCTGCCATCTTAGATCTGCTTCCCCTAAACTCAGGCCTTTCCCCTAAATCAAGCATCCTAATCAACCAATCAAAACTGCACCCCACACCCCTCTTGCCTCATACCACCCCATCCCTCACCCTTCATGCTCAGTTAGGAAATCCCCCACCCCTCGTGCCCTGTGCCAATCAAGAGCCTCCCTGTACTCTGACTACCAATCACCCATACTTCCCCATACCCCCAACGACCACCAGTCAAAAATGTATCCCACCCTCCTTCACCCTTCTTGCTCTCTGTACCCCATAAAAACTGGCTGGACCCTGGGTTCAGGGCTCTTCCTCGGTGTGCCTACCAGGAGAGTCCAGGCCTGGGCGCCCGGGCCTGCTAAATAAAGCTCACCTCTTGCTTTTTACATCGGAGTCTGCCTCAGACAGCTTGCTGGGGGCTACTGGGCTATTTGGAAGAATTTCGGGCACAACATAAGTATGTATCACAAGTGCATACTATCACAGCTAGCAAACTAGGTGTAACACTTTTCTCTGTCCATCATTGTAAAGATGTTCGTCTATCTGTAAGTCTTGTACCTTGTTGTGCCCAGGTCCTCACAGAAGAAGAGTTCACATTTATTGGATACTTTTTATGTCAGTAATATGAAATATTTATTTATTTAATCTTCATAATATCTGCATGATGTGTTACTACTATTAAATGTAGCTTGTTCAAGTTCATAGTACTGGCACGTGTCTGTGCATAGGAGTGGTCTCTGCTGGTTTTGACTCATGGTTAATGCTCATAACCACTCTGCTAGTGGATTCATATCAACAAAGTCACAAAAGGCATTAGAACATATCAGAATGCATTGCACCTATGAAAGAATGTATTGTTTTTTGAAGGTTTTCAGTTATAAATACACCTTAGAGATATATACCAGGACCCACCCCCTGTCATGACCTACAGGAACTGTATTAAAGGGCCACAGCATTAGGATGGTTGAGAACCACTGTATTAGGTGGATGTGTGTGTGTGGAGGGTTACTGTGTAAGGATCATTTCCTATTTGCACCATGATCAAAAATGCTTCAAAAGTGCTGCTGCTAAACCCTAGAAACCCCTAACACATTAATGTATAAGACCCACATTTCGTCCCAGAAATGTACACTATTTAAAATGGACTTTTGAAGGAAGGCATTCAACTTAAAAGTCAATGTGTGTTTCATAAGCCTTTAGAGTCAAAGAACAGAGGTCAGCATTGAAGCCTGTAGTTGACAATGTTGGAAATTCATTTTTTTAATTAAATGAGACACAACTATAGCCCAGGGAAGGAGGGAAGAGGAGGAGTGGAGAGGAGAGAGGAAGATGGATGGAGGGAGGGTAATTGGTGGGACCACATCTATGGTGCATATTACAAAGGTACATGTCAAATCTATTGAGTGTAGAGTATAAATATCTTAACACAATAATTAAGTGTGGTGAAGGCTATGTTAACTAGTTTGATGTAAGCATTCCAAATCATATATAAAATTAGCACATTGTACCCCATAAATGCATTAATGTATACAGTTATGATTTAATCTTATGCATCCTCAGTGAAACAGGAATAATCTGGTTTTCTTTGCAGGGATATTGTGAAAAGATACTGAATTTAGTTTGATCAGCGTACTCCTGATGCTTAACGGACAATATTCTGAGTGACTTGTCTTTCTCTGAACCCCCCACCCCCAATTCATACTGATTCCTTAGCAGTCCACAAATCTGCTCTGTGACCCCAAAATGTGTGGCAAAGTTTTCATTCCAAACCATTTGCATAGGCTGTGATGACTGGGAAGAAGTAGGTCTTCTGTTCCTTTAGGGAGTGAGTAATGGAGCAATTGCTCAAGGTGGCCCAGGACTCGGGATCTGTAAATAGACCCACCAGGGTTTTAATGAAACAATAAGGCAACAGACAGGAAATATGTTGAATAAAAGCAGCACTGTGCTTCTCCAGGTCTACTCAGAACAGTGATATTTTGGGAGGTGAAACTGCTATGACAAGTCCCATGTCATAAGGATTCATGAGGATTCATGAGGATTCATTGGTGCTCAGGGCACTTGAAAGATTAAAAAGTTGTGGAAGCTCCCTCCTAGGCTACAACTTCCTAAAACTTCTGGAGCCTGCATTTTTCTAGTTCTGCTCTGAAATGAAAAAAACAGATGCTGTATGCAGCTGGTCTCACCTATTAGCTCTTTAATCTACCCTAGAAGAGAGCTCTGCTTCCGTAATGGCAAAGTGTTCAATCTGGGTAGACTGCAAGATGCCGGCCTGACAGCCTTAAATTGCAGAGGAAATTCCAGACACCAATTCTCTTTCTTTGCTTTGATGAATTTTCTCTCCTGCTGGCCTGGGCTCCACGTTTCTCCCTCTCTCGCCCTCCTCCTCGCCCTCGACCACCAGTACCTTGGTAGGAGCTGTGTTTCTGATGACTTAGTTTCCATCAATCTCCAGCTTTCTGGAGATATTGAAAGAGTCTCTTTTCGTGTTGTTTTCTTTAGCTGCATTTGCTTTTATTTGACTCACCATTCCAATAATTGGGAAATGGAATCTTCTCCAAGAAGGTGTAAGTGAGTAGGACCTAATAGCTTCAATTCAACCAGAGCCATAGGAGATGCATGGGGTCACAGCCCTAGTCACTGAAACACTTGCTTTTATGAAGAACATATATGTGAACAATTGCAACTAAATACAGTCACCCTAACTCCTGCCCCCATAAATCATGATTGTAAATGACGACCATTAAAAGAAAAAACTGAGATTTTTAGCTACTGAGTTGACTAGGTTTGGATTGCATTTTGCACCAGTTTTCAGACAAGTGTGCATACTTTTATTTCTAGTTTACTCCTAAAATTTACTATAATTAACATTCAATCTTAACTCCTCGGTTGTGCTTCATCTCTGCTTCCCGATGCCCAGGTTAAGAAAACAAACATTCGCCTTCAGCCATAGCAATCCACAGAAGCAAATACCAACGGAAAACATGGCCAAAAGTCAGTTGAAGGAGAAACAGAACAGATTGGAATTCCTTGTGGGTCCCCGCCTAGTTTCTTTCGGGGGCCCCAGGCAAGTGAGCATGTGCTAATTTGCATGGTTGACTAAATGGCATGCTTAGACCCCAAATTTGCATCTCTGCTTGGGTTCAAAAGTGAGTTTCCGAGTTTCCCTTAGCTTCTCTGCTATTTCCCACTCATAAGTTAAACTCCTTTGGGAGTATGGCTCACCAGGGTACATCTTAGTGCGGGGAAGCAGTAATTGCCTGGGCCCCATCTTCCTCAGCTATGGGGTACAGCCAGCTGGTGCTGATGTGATGGAATGCGTTACGAAAGAGGAAGGGATGGGGGAGGAAAGGGGATAATTTCCAATGAGACAGTGCAGAAGGCTTCAAGAGGAGTGACTTGCCCCACTCTGTTCCCTTTCCAAGTAAAGAATCCTCTTCCACCTTCCCAAAGCCAAATGGGGGAAGGGAGTGAATAGCAAGCTGAGTAGGCTGATGTAACTCAGACATTTCTCTGTGCCTCAGTTTTCTCACTTGTTCAATGGGAAAAGGATACGTGCCTGGTCTAATTGAGTCGGTTGTTAGGAAGATTACAATGGTGTTTTGAGATCATTTCGCTTCTAAAAGTGAAAAGTAGATTCTGTCCAGCTTCTGTGCTGAGAAGTCTTCTGAAGCAGAACTGACAAGATGGGAGCATGTTGACTATCATGGGGCAGAGGGCACTGGTGCCTGGCTTCCTGGGCCCCTCTGATCAACAAGAACTAGACTCTGACCGTTCCACTGATATGAAATTAAACCATAGAGAACTGAAGCAGTGAAGTTGGACTGCCAAAGTGAAGTGCTTTGCAAAGGAAAGGCCACTATACATTTGTAACAGTAACAAGGATTTTATCAGGTTGCTATTTCCATCTCTTCTTAGGAGAACATGGAGTTGAGTAAATAATACTTTGGAGACCATATTAGTTTAGTTACAAGCATCAAAAACCTAACCCGAGCAAGGGATTGATTGGCTAGAGGGTCATTTATCAGCTTACACAATCATGATACAGTGGAACAACCAAATGGGGGCTGGTGGGGAGGTCCAGCTGAGCCTCAGCAATAACTGGAATCAGAGGCTTGAATGCTTTAGAGCAGTGTTTTTCCATCTTTTTTATCTTGCAGCACACTTGAACCTAGAGTTAAGCTTCTATGCCACACTTAAATTATGTTGATCATAATAAAAGGTGGGGGGAAGCATTTACTTACCGGGCTTTGAACTTCTTTTGAATATAATTTGGTTAATGATCTTTAAAACTTTTCAAGGCACACCGAAGACCTTCTCATGGCACATCAGTTGGAAATCACTGTTATACTCTCCCAATTATCATGGTTGGATCTGTCGACATTCCAACTTTTTACTATGACTGTTATTAATTTGTTCACTGCATGTTCTATTTCTGGGGAGCCATACGGAAAACTAGATTTGCATTTTGGGGCTTTGGCCACAAGAGGGAGACTGTATCACCCCTCTCTGTGCTCTGAAATTTAAAATATCTCAGGAAAGTGCAGGGATTGGTCCAGAGTGGGGGAGGAGGTGAGGCTATATAAAAACCTGGTCACCCAGGTGATCAGGAGAGAAGCAGTTGGTCCCCATCAAAGAGTTTTCCTGTGCAGAAAAGTAATGTGATGAAGTCACTTGAAATACACATTTTAATTACCCTGCAGGTCTTCCTGGTGTCACAAAATGATCTCTTATATAATGAATGAAAAGAGATGAATCTGATGTTGGCTCCATTTACCTTGGCTTCCACATCGTGTTGAGATATGTTCTTTTTATAAGATAAGTCTTCTCAATCCAAACAAAGTACTTCCTCTGGGGCCCAACTAAAGAGCAGAGAAAATTCTGGAGCAAAAGAGATGTGGTATGATGAAGACATCGTGTGGGTCTTAGACTTGGAAACTTCCTGTTTCTTTTGAGAGTCATTTGACTGGACATGACTGTCCCCTGGAACTCTGACTTGAACCCAGCAGTAAGAGGAGGCTCCTCTAACCAAGTCAGGCTTTACAAATCTGGGCTGCAAATTCCAGAGGAAGCACCTTCATCGTCTTTTCATCCCTGGGGTATCACATGCAGCCTTGTCATTTCTCCTGGGCTCAACAAGCACATGACACTTGTATCCTTCAGTACGCCTAGTAATTAAGCAAATCAACTAACCAAATGCTAAATGGAAAGATTAAAACCCACTCAAGGTTCCTGTGCAGATACAAGGTCAATTGAGGTGACAGAAATAAACAAAGCCCAAAGCTTCTCAGAAAACAGTTTCTACGTTCGAGCTAGGTATTACTGAGATTAGAAATGCAAGGTGTCATAATTGTTAGAAAAGTGTTTTGACCACCTCTGAAGTATAGCACTTTATAAATCAATGCGTCATCGTTATGTTCCTTGAGAGAGGAGACTTTCCAAATAAAATAAAACATCTCGAAAATTAATTGTATTTTTCTTCTAGTAAATAACCTTTTTTTTGCCTACAGATATGGCTGAATGCAAATGAAGGTGGTGTTTTCATATTCATAATGGATTTTAACTTTAACTGTAATATAGATTTAACTAGGCCGAGGACTGTGGAAGGGGGATCATATTTCTTACCTATTTTTTGCCAGAGATCTTGTTTTATTCTCTAGCCAAGGTAGAAAGATGCACCCGTAACATTAAAAGAAAACAAAACATTCCCATCATGTAAAGCAAGAAGTTCTTAAAGAGAGTTGAAAAATCAAATACTTTATGCAAATATTGCTCATTGAGAAGTGAACATTTAGATGGCGCCTTGCACGCACCAGATGGGATAGTTACACAATCTTTTGATAATCCTTGTAGCAATCCTATGTGGTTGATGTTATATGCATCTTAGAGATCTGAAAACTGAGATTTCCCAACATCATCTGACACATTCAAGGTCACCCATGTGGTAATTGGCACATCCCTCTGCACCACATTTTCTTGGCTTTGCTTTGCCAATGCTGATTCAGGAATGAATGGGGCAAGTTCGGCCTTACTGGATGCTACAGGCCATTCCCATCATGTTTTCAAACTTCCAAAAGAGATTTTTGTAGTTGGGATTAAAAAAGAAACCCCCCTTTCAACTTCAATGTATTTATGAATGTGCCAGTGAATACTTTAAGAATGTATCTATCAATATCAAATGTGGGTTTTTAACAGAAAACCTGAAAAAAATTGCAGAATTACCCTCTGAAATATTGCTGCTATTATTTTTTAAAATTGCAAGAAAATGTTCTGCCATTTCAGACCATTTATCTCAGTTAACAAGACACCTTTTTAGTTGGATAGATAATATACACCCATCTGGTGTGCGGTTTCTTCATTTACTCTGGTAATAATAACGAAAGGCATTTCTCCATGGCTTTGGCCTTGTCCAGACCGGTCTTTTGCCTTCCCTGCTGTTGATGTGGGAGGCAAAAAGTGAGAAGAAATTGGGACCTCGTTATAATACACAGATATGCCCTTTAGAGAGTTATTGCAGTGTTGAGGAAGGGTACAGTGCCCACCTGTTAATGAAAGCAAAACCTTACTTAAAACATCTATGGTTATTCAGGTGAGATTTCACATAATGCCACAAAGCATTTTTGTGTTACCTGCTTTTCTGGGACACCACCCCATGGAAGTCTCTAATACGTCGTCAACAGTGCTGCAGATATGTGTATAAGTCAGACTTTCTCCCCCCGAGTCCCGCCAAGGGGGATAAGAGACTGAGGAAGAGCTGGATGGACTTTTCATTTAGCTCAAGCTCCTTTCACAACACAGGCAAGGAAAGCATTAAAACCGTTTTCTGGATAAATTCAAAGTCAAGGAAAATACTTTGCTTGGATCTCCTTGGTGCTCAGTAGAGACTGTTCTTCAGCATCTGCACCTTTGCTTCCTTCATTCCTCCCTTTCCTTTCGGTCTTTACAGGGGTCACACGCCTGTATAGATTGTGCCTGGGAATTCTAGAAAGGATCTTTTGTATGAAGTACAAGAAAACATGAATTTTGACCCTCCAACTGCAAATCACGATTTCCCCCTTTCTCTTTCATTTCCACTGTTTTCCTCCTCAGGTTTTCTCTCCCTCCTATATTTCAACTTTCTCTTTGTTCTTACTGAAGCTGCCTGACACTCTGTTAATTGGTTTCATTGGACTTAGTCTATCAAAATACAGTCAAATTCAGAGACATTTAATTTTTGTTTCAGTTTGACTGATTTCATTTTATTTTTTCTCTTTAACATGTTGTTCTTGCTTTGAGGCAATAGAGCTAAGTACCATGCTTTTTCCAGGCCTTTCTTGGCAGGTAAACAAATCTGCCTTCTTCCCCTCACCAGCTGGCAGCACGGTCTCTGTGTCCCCAGCTCCTACCCAGGCTGGGGCAGAGAGGGAGGATGGGGAGGTGGAGATCAAACAACTGGCTATTTCAAAAATGATGTATAACTATGCACCAGCTGAATTCAAGAGGTTGTTAAAAAATAATAATAGTACAGGCAAACAAAATTCAGCCAGCAGGGACTTTGTCTGAAAACCATTTATTTGTGCAGACAAGGCTCCTTAGAGCTATGCAATGAGAAGGGTTGTTAAAGGGCTTTGTTTTGTTCCTGTCCAAGCAGCAGTTAAACAAAATCCCCAAACCTTATATTAATATCTATATTATTCTTATCTTTCTCTCCAAATGTTGTAGATTTAATCCTTCTTAGATAACAATCAAAGTGTAATTCTTGTTTTATTTTTTTTTATCCCAGAGCTTTTTTTAAGTTATAGTCAATGTGCACTAAATAAAGCATATTTACAGTGTGAAGTTTTATATGTTCTGATGTATTTATAAAGCTTGAATCCTGATATTCAAAACAAAACAAATAAACAAACAAAAACTTCTGGTTCATGATTCTTTTGCTTAGAATTGACTATCCTTTTTTATTGAGAGAACTGCAAATCTATATTCATATTTAAAGTAAATTTTATAATGCAATGTAGAATTGGAAGTGAGCAGATTAGAAATGATATCATGAGATTCTTTCACTTAACAGATGAAGAGCCTGATGGCCCAGGAAGTGATGACTCTTAATCAAGGTCAAAGATGATTCGTGAAATAGTCTAGTAGGTCTCCCGATTTTCACTTCTGTGATAGCTGTAGATCCACAGTTGTCACTTTCTAACTTGGTAGGAAAAAAAGTCTAGAAGGAAAAAAATTCTCAGCATTAGCCTCGGTTTATTTTTTATTTATTTACTTTTATTGAATCATAGCTGTGTACATCAATAAAGTCATGGGGTACAGTGTGCTGGTTTTATATACAATTTGAAATATTTTCACCAAACTGGTTAACATAGCCTTCATGACATTTTCTTAGTTATTGTGTTAAGACATTTATATTCCATATTTAGAAAGATTCACATGCATCCTTGTAAGATGAACCATAAGTGTGGGCCCACCAATCACTCTCCCTCCACCATCCTCACACTATGCGTTTTATAGGATCAGCAGCTATGAGAATTCTGAATCACAGATAGCACTTTCTTAAACATAGGTACATGGGTGGTGGGGGAAGGGATCATGCCATAACTGAAGAACCCAGCTATGACTCCACCCAACTAAGGTATGGAAGTGGAAATGGGGATAAAATATATCTACTACCATACATTATTCTAATGTAAATAAGATTCCAATTCTCCTTGTTCTTTTGCCCTAATGACCCAAACTTGATCCAATCAAGTAGGGCCAAATAAGAGATTTTTCAGGTTGGGTCAGTTTGGGTAATATAGTTTGTATAATAGAGTATTGGTTTCTTAAAGGACCCAGGTTGTGGAATGTAATATGAAGTTAAACACATGAGCTTCCACCAACAGAGTAAGTTTTTATTTTTCCTTTTTTTAAACTTTTGATCCCTATAGAGCTATTTTAGAATAAAGGAGGTTGTTTATATGTTTCAATAGAGAGTCTAAATTCCCTCCAGGTAGAGACAAATTTTGAACTTGATCTTTGCGATTCAGAGCACTTTTCTTCCAAACAATATAGCCCTGATCAGCATGTGAAATAGTGCTAGGAGGCTTTCTGTAAGGAGGTGGTAGTTTGATTCTAGGAGGAGCTAAATCATATGAGTCTATGCAATGGTATTTGGCCAATCTCCTGATCCTGGTAGACCAGAAAGAAAGATTGTTGATTTGGGCTCTCAAAGATATATAGCAGGTCACAGATTTCAATGAAAGGGTCTACTTTAACCATGCCCAGGGTGTCTGATGCTGAAAATTAAGACCATACCAAAAACAACAATTCTATCATTACTATGATTTACATGGTCTGACAATTAAGTTTGCAAACTTGCCACTGTGGACTTACAGTGGCAGCACTGTACAAACATCTCAGTAAGATTTCATAACTTTTATATCAGTGTCTCACAGTAGTGCTCATGTCAACTTGTGGCAATGTATTTCTGAGTGGAATTCATTATTGTTGCAGTGTGTTTTTATTTGCCATTATGAGAATATCAGAGCTTGAATTACAGCAATGGATAAACATTAATTTCTTGTCAAATTTGACAAGAGTGGAAGTGAATTCAGGAACATATTAGTCCAAGTTTATGGGGATGATACCATGAAGAAAACTGCAGTGTAAAAATGATTAAACATTTTTCTGAGGGGAGAGAAAGTGTCACTGATGAAGAAAAGTCAGAGAGGCCAGTAATGAGCAGAATTGACAAAATATTGCAAAAATTCTGGCCAGGCACAGTGGCTCATGCCTGTGATCCTAGCATTCTGGGAGGCCACGGCAGGTGGATTGTCGTAAGACTTCATCTCTAAAAATAGCCAGGCATTATGGCCAGTGCCTGTAGTCCCAGCTACTTGGGAAGCTGAGGTAAGAGAATCACTTGAGTGCAAGAGTTTGAGGTTGCTGTGAGCTGGGATGCTACAGCACTCTACCAAGAGCAACAAAGGGAGATGCTGTCTCAAAAAAAATTGCAAAAATTCATCAAATGGTGTGTCAAAATCATGACTGTGAGAAGAATAGCAGATCAAGTAAACATCAGAGAAACAGGAAAATCTTAACTGTAAATCTCATGTCTCCTGCATCACAACCATGCACCAGCTCACACAGCACTGTCTATGAGGCAGTTTTTAGCCAATAAACAAAAAATTCTATTGCAACACCCTTCCTTCTCACATGATCTGACCCCACTGATTTTTATCTTTACCCAAAGATAAAGGAAATATTGAAAGGAAGACATATTGATGATATTATGGACATCAGGGATAATATGGAGTTCACTTTGATTGTCAATTCCAGAAAAAGAGTTTCAAAATCACTTTGAAGGGTGGACTAGGCGCTGGCATCAGTGCATAATTTACCAAGAGAAGTTCCTCAATGTGACCATAGTGATATTCAATAGCGAAGTATGCAGCCCTTTTTCTAGGTTGAGTTCACGGACTTAATTATCAAACCTTCATATTACTGGCTCGGCGCCTGTGGCTCAAGCGTCTAAGGCACCAGCCACATACACCTAAGGTGACGGGTTCAAATCCCCAGCCCCGGCCCACCAAACAATGATGGCTTTAACCAAAAAATGGCCGGGTGTTGTGGTGGGTGCCTGTAGTCCCAGCTACTTGGGAGGCTGAGGCAGGAGACTTGCTTGAGCTCAGGAGTTGGAGGTTGCTGTGAGCTGTGATGCCAAGGCCCTCTACCCAGGGGGACAGCTTGAGGCTCCGTCTCAAAAAAAAAAGAAAACCTTCGTATTACCAATGGAAAGTATGAAATCATTGACATAATCACGTTTCAAAGAGAGTCTGATTTCAATCAGTCACACTGGACTATAAGGAGAAATGTCTTATTGATATGAGTTGTTAATAACAAGTAACAGATAATTGATAGAGGTCTACAAGTTCCATGCACAGTGTATGACTTAAGCCTAATTGGTGATCTCTGCAGGGCATTGTGAAAGACAACAGTCATATAACTTGAACTCCCCTTTTATCATTATATTTTTTTTAATAAGAAACATTTGAGTACCCTTTGAAAGTTACTATGAAGATTCCAGGATGTTGCTGGCCCTCGGCATTCTAAATCGCTGCCATTGATACCCCCTTGTATTATGAACCAATCTTGTCTAAAACTCCAAGTTACAAAACTAAAATTGTTGCCATGTAGACATTTTGTGAAAAATAATATACCTCAAGCCTCAATAATCTCTGAAACCTTCCAAATTTTTGTCTGTATACTTCAATAGTTTGAAAACAGTATTCTATACTAAAAGGTTAGTTTTATTTAAGCAAAGGCCATGTTTTAATGGTTAAAACAATTTATTAGCAAAAGTCCCTTAGGCCTAGCAGTATTTTTTGTAAGTAAAAATTCAAAAATCCTATTGCTAAGATGACTCTGAAAGAAGACAATCCTTTTTTGTTTGTTTCTGTTTCTTTTTCATTCATTCTTTATAATGAAATTAATAATTACAAAATATTTACATGCTAAGCTCTTTGATACCTTTGTTTAATCTTCATAAATTTGTGAGCAAAATCCAATTATTATATATATTTTTGTAGATAAAGTAACTCAGTTCCAAATATGTCAAGAAATGTGCCCAAGATCCCAAGACTAATAAATAGCAGAAATATTTAAACATTATGCTATTCAATGATAATTATATCTTTATGGTACCTGACTACTAGGTACTTGGTGTCAAAGATCTATGGCATTATTTACCTACTACCCTTAAGGCCTGATAAATAGGTATTTATCAAATGTTGCCTTGCTCTATCAGCCTCTTAGTCCTAGAAAGCTAACCTATATTAACACCAATGAGGTTTCATATTTCCTAGAATCCTGTTGGGTTAGGCCCTCAGAGAACCCCAGTAGGAGACCTGAAGGAGGAGAGTTAGCTAAAGTTATTAATTTCCCTAGACATCCTGCTATATGGAATTACCTTGAAATAGTTGTATTCAATACTGGAGGTCATTATGCCATTACAAGGCAATTATAGAAGACATGTAATTTTTGAAATCTGATCATTGTTCTTTCACCTCACTATGACATCCTCCTTCAAGTTTCCCCTATGTCCATACTTTGATAAAGTGGCCCTTTGGGAGTGATTATCCTAATTTGAGCATACTATCTCTTCTCTATTGAAATTGTCCTACATTCCTTTCCCTTGTTGCCTGTGACATTACCTGCATAATTGATATAAGGAAAACAGTGACATTTTACCTATCAGCTTACATTTACTTTTTATGAGGTCTCCTTGCGTTTTCTTTTTAATATAGCAGCCACATTAATGCAGCCAATGCCTTGAACATAAGTTTAAGAACTATAGGAAGCCACAGATAAATATACAGCATTAAAAGTTATTTTCCAAAACTAGGTCCTTCAGCATAAACTCGTCATTTTTATATCACTGCCGTTTTCATGATTGCCTGTAGATAGTGTTTTGTTTGTTTGTTTGTTTTTTAGCATTCCTTTCCACATATGGTGCAAAGAAAGACAGAATGTATGCTGCATCTTTTTTTTCTTTTTTTTTTTTTGCATTATCCTTAATCCAAAAGATGAGTTTAATGGAGATTCCATCACAAGATGTGGTTCCTAATGAATTGAGAGCAAGCAGAAGATTGGCAACACTCTCAAGGCCCATTTGAGTAGCTGAAGTGTATCTCCTGAGTGAACATCTATCCTGCTTTTTCTTCTCCATACTCATGATATGGAGGCATTGCCAGGAGGAAGATGGAAAATAAAAGCAGGGAAGCTCTGAGCCTGTTTCTTGCTTCTTAACTCTGTCACAGTAGGGTGGTGACACTAGGCTAGCAGATGTGGAACAAATCCAATTGCTCGACTCCCTTGAACATCTATGGGCATCTGATGGTAACATTCATGGAATAGAGATAACAGTACCCATTAAAACATTTTAAAAAATGTGTACCCTCTCGGTTTTGTAAACTATAAAAAGGAGCAGGATGGAAAACACTCACTATTCTTCAAACTCCATGATCCTTGTCTCTACTTAGTCACATGCTTTTCTATTGTTAAAATACTTAATGAAAGGAGATATTTTTCTTCTACAAAGGAATATGCAATAAAAGTGGGAGGACATGTTAGCCTTTTGTTACAAGTGATGCTGCTAGCTCAGTTTCATGCCCCGTTTCACACCTTATTACACAATTCTTCAGCTTCCACTTTAAACATGGGATGTCTATCATTACAAGTTCTTCAACTAGTTCTCCTTTTAATCATTAATTCTCCCACATTCTTTATTTTCGTTCACAAGACCCCATCCACCAGATAATTCATTTTCTCTTTAAAAAGAATACCTGCTTTGAGAACTGATGGAGTAGCCTTGAGTTGAAAGCTTAATTAATCTGGTTTGAATCGTTGCATTGCAAGTGCTATTCAGCATGTCAGTCAAGTTGCATACCAATGGTGGTTGGGGAGTCAGGGGCACTTTGTTTTCACATGTCCATCATCCTCCCCTATTGGTTTGTGAATATTTTAACCTCTCTGATCTATATCTCAGTTTCCTCATAGGCAATATGTGGTTAACAAGTCATTCCTAAGAGTCATGAATGCTAAAACTAAAAAGGCATCATGTAAGTGTAAGGGATTACTATCTTTCTATTCTCATTCTTGCTTCTCCTAAGAATTTAACATGTTTTTCATTTTGGTAATTGGCTTTGACTTGTGCCTGTTTTACTAGACTCTAGCTGCCACGAGGAACACACTGTGTTAACTTCCGCTCACGACTGCCTTCCCATCATCTAACATGGAGGTGATCTAGATCAGGTGCTCTCTATATTAAACAAAACATTCCAAGGACAGGAACTGCATTTTCATAGCAAATAGCACAACCCTTTATTTAATATTTATATTTAATGTCAAGTAGTACTTGAGAAAACAGCCTCGGTTCATCCTTACTCAAGGATTTCCCTTTTCTTTTGGGGACGGTTCATCAAAATCCTTGTAACTGAGCCTGAGAGATAAGCAGAAAAAGGTATGACTGTGGTAAAGCTGTGCTTATATAGCAGGATGGTAATAATAGGCTCGATCCCTTTAACTGCCCATCTCCACTATCAGAGGATAAAAATGCATCAGAGGAGAAATATCTACTCTATGCCTGCTACAACTAAGCTATTATGTTTAGAAAATACAATCTGACAGTATAAACCTGCAGCCGATTTTTGTATGCTCTGCTAAGATATACTTATCTAAAAATTAGCTATTGTACTGTGTCCTGCAGTGTGCCAGGTAAGATTGCAATAGGGGACAAATAGAGGACATTGGCACCAGCATTCCATTACATAGGCTATTAAAACTAATGGAGTCAGAATTCTAGTGCACAATACTCATTGAGATGATTTTGCCAGCAAGGAAATTCCAGATAAAAAGAGTGAATGACAAATTTGTGATTGCCATGCTGCAAAGATTTCTGTTGTAAAAGAAAGAAAACAGATGCTGGATATTTTGAGCAATACACTATACTGATTCTTTACATGGAACTTTCTGTTCGTCTCTCTGTCTCTATTCTTTTTGGTATTTTCTTAAATTTAGTTGTCTGGCTGACTTTAGCAAATGAGTAGATTGTTGATGAAGAAATTTCAATGAATGCATCCATAGGGTAAGCCTATAGAGTTTAGTGCACAGATTTGATACTCTTTTATTTAATGAAGGAGCAATAATGCACATGATTTTGGAAGCCTGGTTCCCTATCATCCAAAATGATCACTCTGTAATACTCACAATAACCAAGATCACAGAGAGTGGGGTCTACACGAGAACACCAAATGGTTCCTTTTTTTATGGTATGTGACACTGATAAGGGACTAAAGCTCTCCTTTATTTTAGATAACACATATTTTAGAAGCACTGATAAGAGAAGACAAATCAATTTCCGAAGGTTACTGGGTGAACACGGCATCTGAAGAAGGGGAGTAGCTCAATAGCTACATCAGGTATGAGCCTATCACTGCAGTACAAATAGAACTAACACTGTAGCCTTCTCGGACCAGGGCAGACCTTCTCCCAGACTAGGCATGAATGGACTGAGAATTTTGCTTGATAACTCTATCAGTTATCTATTGATATACAGCAAATTACACAATGTTCATGGCGTAAAACAACACACAATTATCATTCCACAGTTTCCACAAGTTAGGAGTCTAGGCACAGATTCTCAGCTGTGCTGTGTTTCCTTATAGGATCCACTTTGAAAATCACATGATTGTGACACATTCGGTTCCTCAAAATTATAAGAGTGAACACCCTCTTTCTTATTGGCTGTCAGTAGGGGCTCTTCTCAACCCCTAGAAGCTTCACTCAGTCCCTTTCATAACATGGCAGACTACTTCCTCAAGGCTGGCAGGAAAACCTCTCCTTCAGTCTTCTAAATGAAAGTCTTACATACCGTAACAATTACAAGAATGGCTGCGTCATCACTTTACATATACAACTCTCTCATCATACTGACACGCCCTGCCTATACACAAAGGGAAGGGATTATACAACCTGTATACACAAAAGAACTAGAAATTTGGGGGCGAACTTAGTATTCTTACATCAGAATAACTCCTTGTTTTATGCAGTGTAGCTTACAGCGGTCATCCTTCCTTCTGGCTGCAGGGTTGTCTCATGTGAGGATTTGTCCAGGCATAAATGTTTAGATTCTAGCCTTAAAATGTAGATCCAGTAAGGCAGGAATAAGGCCTTTTAAATTTTAATATGCATAGGTGTTTCTGATGGCCAGACAGGTGGCATATCTCTTGAGCTCCTGATCAAGCTCAGAAATATGGTCCATATGCATCTTAATCCTAATTTTGAATTCATGGTTAACTAGTTATGCAGCTGTGGGGAAGTTACCTAATCACCTTAAACCTCAGTTGTCTTATCTATAAAATGGGGCTAAAAAGGATAATTTAATCGCTAGTTGCCACACAAAGCTTTATTAAGCCTAGGCATGGAGAATGGACAGCATATGTCTGGCACATATCAAACATTAAATCAGCATATGTCTGGCACATATCAAATATTAAATTAGTATAACTGTTTTTATTTGATTATATAAATTATATCTTCCTCCTATGGGCAGTGTAGTTGGCGAGTTTGTACTAGTCACCTGTTTAATCTCTTTAGGATGTCACTATAGACTACTGATCTCTTCTACCATAGGATATTTTAGGGTTTTATGGTTTACCTCACAGAGTAATCTCAAATTCACATCTTGAATATGGAGTCAGAAAGAAGGCATATAATTTTTACCTTCAAGTCTTGTGAACAGTGAGGCCATAATTCCAATGGTATTGGCAATACCTTGCATCTCAGAAGCATCATAATCATAGTCAGGTAAGCCTGTCAGCCACTAGCTCTTTTTCACCCATTTGTTCACAACATGCAGACCTGACTCGTATTTTTAGCTAAGCTAAGCCTACTATAATACTAGAGATTATTTGTTTGAACTGCGAAAGAATTTCTTTTTTCCAAGACACTAATTGGCTGCATTTCTACTGTTGCTATTTCCATATCGAAAGCCTTAAGAGAAACTGACCTGGCTTATCAACATTATAAAGTCTTGCTGTATTGAAATCATCCCGAAAGCTTTTCACTCAGATCAATATTCTGCGTGAGCATAAGGCAAAAATTTTTCACTCTGTGGAAGTCAGTTTTGTAATACTTAACAAAGTACAAATTTCCTTAGGGGCATTACAAAACAGTATTATTCTGCCCTGTGGGTCCCCAATAAATACTTATTGACTGACAGAGGTTTGGGCTGTGACTGAAGCCCATATTAAAAAATAATAATAATCCAATACTAAAAATAAAAACTCCTTCGATACCTATATTTCAGAGTTAACAAACATACTCTAATTGACATAAGTCCTCAAACTTCATAGCTGGTGCTACATTTTTGTTGCTCCTTCTTGGCTAGACTCAATGTAGGGATCCTATCACCAATGCTGTTAAGTTTAGAGGTAAATCAGGGTAATGGGAATGCCACTGCACTAGATACCAGGTCTCCGAGACTCAGGTTATACTTTTAGCTTGGCTTTCTGCTAGCCATGTCAAATTAGGAAAAATGTCTTAACCTTTCAGAATTTTAGTTTCTTGTTATAGAAAATGGGGAAATGTTTCCTGCCCAAGTGGTTCAGAAGATTATCATGAAAGTCAAATGATACTTCTACAAGGCTCTTTGTGGATTGTAACACACTTTGTAGAGCTGAGATCATTTCATTCATGCATGCCACACCTCAGAACAGTGCTTTTGTTGTACAACTATGTATTGCTCTAAAATGGAAATCTTCTATCATGTAGAAAGGACCAAGAAAGGATACCTTTACAGCTGGTGAAACTCTTGATGTGCCCTTCTGTGGTGGAATGAATTCTGTGTGTTCAACAAATTTTTCTTTTCTTCATGAGAACACAGAAGGACAACATTATCAAGAACTCCCTTCTCCTCCCATACATCTAAAAGAGACAATGTGACTGAGTTTTGGACAATAAAATGGCATGCCAGTGATGCGCATCACTACAATTTTGGCTTCTAAAATCCCCTGAACAATCTTGCCTGCTTTTGCTTTCTACCTTCTCCCTCTTTCCTCATGATTGGACCTGGGGGACTCTGACGTGCTAGTCACAAATGATCACAGAGAAGAGCTGACCACTAGGAAGAACTTTGGACTTGTACTAAGGGACAGATAAATATTTGCTCTAGTAAGACACTCACATTTTTAGCTTTGTATGCCAATTAACACTTATTACCTTGATTGACATAAAGTCTCAAACTTCATAGCTGGTGCTACATTTTTGTTGTCCTATCTTTCGCATCTATTCAGACGGATGCCTTGTTAATAACATCTTCCCCATCATAAATCTCATGCTTAATTGAGCTCTTACAAAAATATAGTTTGGGTTGTCTATTAATGTGTTTAATAAAGTCATATTCACAGAGTGCAGAAAATCATAGAACTCTTAAAAGGTAGAAATTATAGGCATTTGTCTCCTCCTGAAACATGCATGTGTGGGCTCATGCACACACACCAATTTGGGGGTGTGCTGCCACAACCATGCCAAGGGAAATAATAAGACTTAGTAGTAAATATTTCAAAATAACTCTCATTGAGAACCGATGTCGATTTGCCCAACAGGCCAGCTCTGCCTATTTTGTGACCTTGAACAAATCCCTTAATTGATCTAAGCTTCAGAAATTGCTTTTTAAAATGAGGGCCCTGTTTTATTCACAGGTGATTATGAGTAATAAATGCGATTATATATGAGAATAAAAAAAAAACATTAATGTACATATAAATGGCAAGCATTTTAATTATTAAGCAGTAGTTGTCCTTATGTGATGTCATGTAAGTTTGTCTAGATCCATCGTCAAGAGTGATTTCCTTTCTGTATTTAATGTAGAAACCCACTCATATAATGAACTACTCCAGTTTGTTCATTGGACATTTGCAAATGAACTTAGAATCAAATATCCAAAGCAAGCAAATACATTTATTTCAAAATAAGAAAACTGTATAGTGTAGTGGGCACAAGAACAGACTGCACATAAAATGATTTGGTTTCATCTGTAGCATCACTCGTCACTTGCTCTGTGACCTTAGGAAAATTATTTCTCCTCCCTGTGCCACAGTTTTCTCATAGAGAAATTGCATACAATAACAGTCTTCATCTCATAGGGTTATTGTGAGTATTACATTTGTGGAAATGTATAAAGTGCTCACAATATTGTCTGGAACAAACATACATACATACATATATATGTACACATACACACACACACACATATATATAACATCATAGCAGAGCATATTATGTTATATTTGCATTGGATTTACTATTTTCCATCCATCCTCCAAATTCTGGACTAAAAGTTACTCGCCATATTATTACTGAATGCAAAACTTTCTCTACTCACCACAATGTGAGGCCTTAACTCCTTACCTTGCCATTTAATTTTCATTGAATTCACGGTAGGCACAATTCAATATCTTTCTTCAAAGGATGGCATAATTTTCCCTGAACTCCAAAATGTATCCTAATAAATTGAGATGGCTGCACATCACAAAGGGATTCTGAAAAATGGCTGCAGAACCCTGTAATATCACAGCTATTAGCATTGACCAGAAGCACATCGCTGGAAAGCAGTTTTCCCAGTGCTAACACCTGCTGTCACCTGCCGAGCTTTCGTGTTGGAATAAGACAAAACATGTGTTGCTGCTGCCTCTGCACCTGGCACACACTGAGCGCCCTTCTCTTTTTCCAGATATATACATTCACATATTTAGGACTTCGTGGTAGCAAAGATGATATAAATACACACAGACATCATTCCATGTTCTCTTTTAAACGGTCCTCTAACAGTGAGCTTTTCTTGTTCTCATAGTATTAAAACAATGAAGATAGAAGTTCTTTATATTCTTAGCATGAGAAAAGTGAAATGGGAAAAGAGTAGATATTTAAAAATCTTATATTACAAAGGAAAAACAATTTCCCAGTAATAAAGGCCATTTTAATTCTGCTTTTAGGGGTCTATTTTAGAACTGGTAAGTATGATGGTTTGCTGAATAATGACCCCCCTCAAAGATATTTATGTACTAATCCCTAGAACCTGTGAATGTCACCTTCTGTGGCAAAAGTGGCTTTACAGATATGAGTAAGTTAAGGAGCCTCTGATGGGGAGATTATCTTAGATTTTCTAGGTGGGCCAGATTTAATCACAGCTGTCCTTGTTAAAGAAACACAGAAATGTCAGACGGAAGGCAATGTGATGGGGGAAGCAGAGAGTTCAGCAAAGCACTCATAAGTCAAGGAACTCTGGTGGCCTCCAAAAGTTGAAAGAAACAAGAAACACATTGTCCCCTGGTAACCCAGGAAGAATCTGTCCTGTCTAATACCTTTGTTTTAGCCCTGTAAGACTCATTTCCATCTCCTGGCCCCCCAAACTATATTTCTTTCTTATTATTTTCCAAACCATAAAACAATGAATAACTCTTGGTTTAAGTCATTAAATGTGTGGCTATTTATTACAGTGGCAACAGGAAAATTAATAAAATATGTAAAATCTAAATAAAAAGAATGCAAAATGCAAAAATAGAATAAAACCACAGAACCCCAGATTTTTCTACAAAAATATATTTTTTATTAAATATTCTTCTTAGAAAAGTATCTCAGGGATGGAAAGCATATCCAAAAATATGTTTTTATTTTTCATTTCCATTTTCTCTATTCCCTTTCTCTGCTCAACCACTTCATACATAAGCACTTTCCCATGCCATTTCTCCACACTGTCCCTTATCAAGGCAAATAGTAGTTTCTACCTTCCCAATAAGACTGGACACTATTATTTTCCTGATCTTATTCAACTCATTAGCAGTTTTTCATATGGTTTATGACTCTTTTTACTCACACTTTTTACGGTGGCTTCCAGGATATCAGTCTCCCTGGTTTATTTTTTCCCCTTCCTCGTTATCACGTCTGCTCAATCTTCTTCCCCTTTTCTTCCTGGTTTCTATATGTTGGAGTGATCCAAGATGCAGGCCTTAGGCCTTTTTTTTTCGCCAGCTATATTAATCTCCTTGATGATATTACTTAGTTATTTTTATTTAGATCTGCTATTGTTGAAGAATTTCTATGTTATGTCTCTGAAAACAATGCTACCCTGAACATCAGATCACACATTCAACTGCCAGGTCATAATCTTCATTTGAATGTTGTGATGGATTATATTTTGCAGAAACATGGGAATAGCAATATTTCCATTCTCATACACTCTACTAGAAACTTGCCACTTCCTCATCCAGAGCTGATGTCTATTCTTCTCCATTTGAACCTGAGTAGGCTTTGGCTGTGCCTCTACAACAGAATGCAACCTTATTGGACATTTTGTAATGTCCAATGCCAGGTCATCAAAAGCGATCCGTGGTTTTCCTTTCTCTTGGTACATCTGCCCTTTTATTTCTTTATATTATTTATTTACATATATACATTTTAACTTATTTCAGGTTCATGTGAGGGAACAAGCAACCAGGTCAAAGTATTTGGTTTTGTTAGGTAGAGTTCGTCTTGTGGCTATGTCCCTCACGCAAATGGTATGCTAACCCCTCCATCCCATGCCCATCCAGGGAGAGTACCCCAACTCTCTCCCACTCCCTTGTTTCCCCTACCCCCAATTTGAATTGAAATGAGTTGTTCTCCTGTTTGGGCATGCATTGGATCATCTACTGACTTCATATTAGTATTGAGTACACTGGATAACCAATTTTCCATTCTTGTGATACTTTACTAAGAAGAATGTGTTGCAACTCCATTCAGGATATGACAAAAGATGTGAAGTCACCATTTTAATGGCGAAATAGTATTTCATTGCCCTTTTAAATCAGGCACCATGCATGGGAAAGCACACGCTACATGAAGAGATCTCTTTAAACTGCTCTGGCTGATGGTCATAGGCAAGGTCCTTGCTGACAGCCAATGTAAGCTGATAGACATAGGTGTAAGTTTCAGATCATTCTAGCTCCATATCTTTGAGCCATCCCAGTTAACACAGTGGAACAGAGACATACTAGGCCCAGTAAGCCCTGCAATTTAGCAGACTTTGGGGTGAAATATGTGTTTTAAGCCACTGATTTGTGGGGCTGGGTTTTTGTCCAGAAGCAAATAACTGGAACAGATTATATGCAGCTTAGACTTAAGATTTATAAACTGAATTCCTATTCTGCTTTCCATACCACATACACCTGGCCTTATATAATCATCCCCATCTTACTGATAACTCCATTTTTTTCCACTCATTCAAGCCAAAACAATTGGGTCACCTGTGACTTCATCGTCTTTTCCATCCCACATCCAAAAAGTAAGCAAAAGTTTTTGGCACTACCTTCTAAATATAGTTAATATTCAACCCTTCCTTTTTACTTCTAGTGATACAACTCTGACCAAAGCACCATCATCTTTCATCTCATCTCAGCTTCCCAACCACTTTCCCCTATGTCCCTCTAAGGTCTTTTTCAACACAGCAGGTAACTGGTAAAGTTAGGTCAGTTCCTGTCACTGTTCCACCTAAAAGCTTACAATGACACCTTTTCACTACAAAAGCCACTGTCTTTACCCCAAAGATCGACACAGTCCCTTCACTCTCATCTACTTCTCTGCTTCCCTGACCTCGTCTCCCACTTTGCTTCCCTTTGATCACTCTACTTCACCACATACACCCTGTCCATGTTTTTCTAATGCTCCATGAACCCCCTCCCTTCAGAGCCTTTAAATATGCTCTTTCCTCTTCCTGGAAAATCCTTCATCTACTTCAGCTCTTTGCTCATTTACCATAATATTGGTGGTAAACATATAGAATAATAACAATTCCCCACCATTGCTCCACTACTGTCTGTATTCACCCCGCTTTAGTTTACTTTGGATCACTTTTAAAAAGCATATAATGTGGGGCAGTGCCTGTGGCTCAAAAGAGTAGGGCACCGGCCCCATATACTGGATGTAGTAGGCTCAAACCTGGCCCTGGCCAAAAACTACAAAAAAAAAAAAAGCATATAATATGTTTTTCTTATTCATTTATATTCACCTCTTCCTTCCACACTAAAATGTAAACTGCAAATAGCAAGAATTTTCCATTATTTTCTGCTGTATCCATGGTGTACTGCATCCCTAGCATACATTGCTCTTGTCTGGATGTCTTCTAAGCTACTCCTATACCTAGCATTAACTGTCTGTCCCTGCCTTCATGTTTTCCTACCACAAAAGAAAGAAAAAATATTTTCTCCAAGTTCATTTTTTTTTCACACACTCTTTTTTTTTGGGGGGGGGATTCATTGAGGGTACAAGAAACCAGTTTAGACTGATTGCATTTGTTAGGTAAAGTCCCTCTTACAATCCTGTCTTGCCCCCGGAAGGTGTGGCACACACCAAGACCCCACCCCCCCTCCCTCGCCCTCCTACTCTCTCTCTCTCTTCCTTTCCCCCATCCCTCCTTCCTCCTTTCTCTCTCTGCTCTTCCCCCCACCTCCACCATGTAATTAATTGTCATTAATTGTCCTCATATAAAAATTGAGTACATAGGATTCATGCTTCTCCATTCCAGAATAAAAAAAAATCCTTTTACCATAAGGATACTTGCACAAGACTATTTATTACAGCTCAATTTGCAATCGCCAGAATGTGGAAACAGCCTAAATCCCTCCAACCCAGGAATGGATTAACAAGCTGTGGTATATGTACACCATGGAATACTATTCAGCCATTAAAAAAATGGAGACTTTACAGCCTTTGTATTAACCTGCATGGAAGTGGAACATATTATTATTAGTAAAGCATTCAAGTTCAATTTTTAATTGAGTCTTCCCTGACCACCAATTTCTCTTCCCTCTAAACGAAGACTCTCGGCTCTGTAAGATGTAGATAATTAACAAAAAACTGGTTGCAAAATATATCTTCCGAGGGCTAGTCACCCATCATCCCATCCTGATTTATATTTTGATTACCTTATCTGGGATTGCCAGTCCAATGGTGAGACAATTTCTCAAATATTTTGTATAGGAAACATTCTAGAACTTTTTTTGCAATTTGGAAAATAGGAAATTATGGTAAGACACTTTCTGGTGTAAATGAGTATTAGATGAAGAAACATCAATATACTTATGTGAAAAACAAAAAGAAGTATAAAATTCCTCCCCTAGGCCAGGTGCAGTAGCTAATTCCTGTAATCCTAGCACTCTGGGAAACTGAGGCTGGAGGATTACTTGAGGTCAGAAGTTGGAGAACAGCTTGAGCAATAGTGAGACCCTACCTCTACCAAAAATAGAAAAATTAGTCAGGGTGTCAGGGTGTAGTCCCAGCTACTCAAGAGGCTGAGGCAGGAGAATTGCTTGAATTCAGGAGTATGAGGTTGCTGTGAACATGTTGATGTGAGGGCACTCTAGCCCGAGCAAAGTGGGATTCTTGCTCAAAAAAAAAAAAAAAGAAAAGAAAAGAAAAGAAAAGAAATAAAATAAGGTAAAACTCCTGCTCTGAAAATCTAGTAGGGTTTTAATGATGATCAAAGGAGTGGATTTAATTGGCATTACTCCGAAAACTTTGTATTTAAAAGTATGTAAATGTAAATACAGGTAATTAATAATATTGATAGTGAAATATCTGCATAATCATTGTATATTCATGTCTAACCAGGCAAGAATAAGTAACTGTCAAAAAAATTTAAAGGGATAGTTTTTTCCTTTTAGGGAAATTTTTCCTTTGAATCTGAACTGATGTGAATTCTGCCAGAAGCCATATTCTTTCATGTTTTTTTTAACTGACATATCCTGAGGGATATTACAGAATATTAATAGATACTTTCTTAATTTTGGATGGAATAAATAATCTGCTTTATTTTATAAACTTCAGCTGAAATACCTAGGAATATACATAATAAAAGAGGTAAAAGACCTCTACAAAGCAAATTATAAAATCCTCAGAAAAGAAATAGCAGAAGATATTAGCAAATGGAAGAACATACCATGCTCATGACTGGGAAGAATCAACATTGTGAAAATGTCTGATGTGAATTCTGCCAGAAGCCATGTTCTTTCATGTTTTTTTTTTTTTTTAACTGACGTACCCTGAGGGATATTACAGAATGTTAATAGATAGAATAGATACTTTCTTAATTTTGGATGGAATAAATAGTCTTCTTGATTTTATAAACTTCAGCTGAAATACCTAGGAATATACATAGCAAAAGAGGTGAAAGATCTCTACAAAGCAAATTATAAAACCCTCGGAAAAGAAATAGCAGAAGATATTAACAAATGGAAGAACATACCATGCTCATGACTGGGAAGAATCAACATTGTGAAAATGTCTATACTACCCAAAGCAATCTACAGATTCAATGCAATCCCTAATAAAATTCCATCGTCAAATTTTCAAGATTTGGAAAAAATAATTCTTCATTTTGTATGGAACCAGAAGAAACCCTGCATAGCCAAGGCAATTCTTAGTAATAAAAACGAAGTCAGAGTATCTCCCTACCAAACTTTTGGCTATACCACAAGGCCATACTGATCAAAACAACATGGTACTGGCACAAAAATAGAGACATTTACGTTTGGAATTGAATAGAAAATTGAGATGAAGTTAATTGCTTACAGCCACCTGATCTTTGATAAACCACATAAACCACATAAGAACATACACTGGGGAAAAGAATCCCAATTCAGTAAGGACCTTTACACTAGACCATTTATTGCAGCTCAATTAACAATTGCCAAAATGTGAAAACAGCCTAAATGCCCACCAACCCAGAAGTGAATTACCAAGCTGTAGCATATGTATACCATGGAATACTATTCAGCCACTAAAAAGATGGGACTTCACATCTTTTGTATTAACCTGAATAGAGGTGGAACACATTCTTCTTAGGAAACCATCAGAAGAATAGAGAAGAAAGAATCCCATGTATTCAATTCTAATATGACGGCAGTAGATGAGCTAATTAAGGCAGGTAGAGGAACAAGCAAGTGGGGATGGGGGGAAGGGAGAAGGATGGGGGTCACAATGCATGGCAAACCTCTTGGAAGCAGAAGGACACAATTATAAGAGGGACTTCATCTAACAAATGCAATCAGTGTAACCTAATTCTTTGTACCCTCAATGAATCTCAAACAATGTAATAATAATAATAATAAATAAAAATTAAAAATAAACCAAAACATCCTAAAAAAACAAAAGAAAACAAAACCTTTAGGTTGAAAGAGACAATTAAGTCCATTATCAATCTTCTCAGGAGAAGTTCAGTTCAGGTTGTGCCTAAACTTAGAATCATAACGATAGTCTGGAGCATTGAAAAAATATTTCATATAATTGTGTGATTGAGCAAAATGGGACAATGGTGGAGAAATATTTAAGACATGGTTGAGTAAAGGCTCAAGTACCATTTGATTTTAGATTATCTTGACTTTCTTTAGTATTCTCTCATATACTATTTTCTGAATTGTCATTCTCAGTAAGTTATCCTTTAGAACATGGACTATGGAGCTAGATTTCCAGGATTAACATAACTCTTCCACTTAATATCTGTGACTTGAAGTAAGTTATTTAATTTCTCTGTACCTCAATTTCCCCATCTATAAAATGGGCATATTCATAGTGTCTACCTTATAGGGGTGTTGTAATAATTGGAGGGGTTGTTTTATAGGAAATGCTTAACAGGTATTCAGTATACAATCAATGAATATTTGTTGAATAAATGGAATACAGTCTGCATTGTTCCTATTATGGGTTTTTGTTCATATTTTGATTGTTTTCAAAAATAATTCATATTAGCCAACATGTTTTTCAAGTTGTTATAGTAATCTGGGTACCTACTAGCAGAGTGTGAGTTTACTTTGGATTTTATACTGGTGAATCTTTTTTCTTGTCATAGATATTTTTGTAATTTTGTGAGGCTGAAACGTGTCTGTTTGTGGTATTTAATTTTGATGTGTTGATGGATAATGTCAAGAATTTTATAAAAATAAAAGTCTTTACTGACATATAATACATATCTGTGTCTATTGTACCTTTAAAACATTTACCTCTGGAAGAATTTCATTCCTATGCCACATTGAATATTTATCAAATTGTAAGAGTGGTTTGCTTTCCTTATTGATGCAGTGATGAAAGAAGCAGAAAATAAATGAAAAACCCTTGCCTTGTGAAGTTTACTTTCACCTGGGTGGGAAGGACAATAAGGTTTGCAAAGAAATGACAGTTATTCCAAATTATATACATAAATACTATATTCATACAATGAAATATTATACAGCTTTGAAAACATAATTATGGCCTTAACAAAAACCTATAAAAAAGCTAGTGAAAAAATAAACTCCAGAAGAATTTAAGCAATCCTCCTCTATTAAAGAAATTTTAAAATTAGGTTAAATCAATTAGTATAGATATTTTTGTAGTATACACCACATATGTAATCAAATTATAAAGTCAGCAAGTGCCTGCTTACTACAAACTCAGGACAGTAGTTATAATATTTTTTGGCTTTATTTTATTCTCATGGGACCGCTGTCATATATTATCTTTTTTTTTCTAAATTTCAGATTAATATAAGGGCACCAATGTTTAGGTTACACTGTTTGCATTCCTAAGGTAAAGTTCAAGTTAGAGTTGAGCCCTTCATCCAGGGGGCTGTGTGGTATATATTTCTATTGTGTACATTATGTGGAAGCTTACCCACTTCCCTCTCCTCCTCTTTCCTCTTTCCCTTCTGCCTACTCCCCCTCACTTGAATATGCTTGTGTTTTTCTCTCTTCTAGGTATGTAGTGGTTTTTCTATCGGTTTCATATTGGTATTAAATACATTAGATAGTTGCTTTTCGATTCTTGTGATACTTTACAAGGAAAAATGTGATTAAGCTCCATCCAGGTAAATACAAAAGATGTGAAGTCTCCCACTTTTTTTCTGAGACAGAGTCTCACTTTGTCACCCTCGGTAGAGTGCTGTGACATCACAACTCACAGCAACCTCCAACTATTGGGCTTAGGTGATTCTACTGCCTCAGCCTCCCGAGTAGCTGGTACTACAGACTGAACACAACACCCAGCTATCTTTTCTTGCAGTTTGGCTGGTGCGGGATTTGAACCCACCACCTTCCATATATGGGGCTGGAGCCCTGCTCACTGAGCCACAGGTGCCTCCTGAGTCTCCCACTTTTTATGACTGAATGCTATTCTATGCTATACATATACTATAGTTCACTAATCCATTCATGGGTTGATGGGCCCTTGGGTTGCTCTATACCTTCACAATTGTGAATTGAGCTGCAATAAACACTCCAGTACAAATTTTGTGATAAGATGACTCTTTTTCATCCACGTGGGTACCTAGTAATGCGCTTGTGGAATGAAATGGAATGTCTAAATTTAGCTCTTTGAGTTCTCCTTATTTCCGTTGAGGCTGTATTAGTTTGCACTCCCATCAGCAGTGTCAAAGCATCCTCTTCTCTCCACATTCACACCAGCATCTGCAGCTTTGGGATTTTGCAATGTGGACTATTGCCACTGGGGTTAGGTGAAATATCAGAGTTTTGATATTGCATTTCTCTGATAATTAGGGACAATGAACATTTTTTCATGTGTTTATTGGTCATTAGTCTGTCTCCTTCAGAAAAGGTTCTGTTCAAGTGTCTTGCCCACTTATCAAAGTGATTCTTATCTCTTGCTGATTAATATCAGTTTTCTGTGGATTCTAGGTGTCAGTCCTTTTTCAGATTCATAACAAGTAAATTTCTCCCATTCTGAAGGTTGCCTCTTTGCTTTACTTGTTGTATCCTTGGCTGTGAAGAAGTTTCTTATGAAGAAGACATCTCTGGAAATTGTAGCAACACCAAAAATAAATAAATGAGATATGATAAATTTAATACTTTTTGATTGGAAAGAAGAGGATAGAGAAGAAAGATTCAAGGGTTTGACATACACAGCTAATGCTCTATTTCTTGAACTATATAGTAGATACATAGGTGTCCATGTATTCAGAGTATTTTGAAACCAGATTATATATACATTTTATGCCTTTCTTGGGCTCTTTAAATAAAAAACCCTTCAACTTACAATGACAAATGGATTACTAAACAATGGCAAATATCTTCCAGGACAAAAGTTCATTGGGATGTTCACTAAATGCTAAAACAATATCACTTTATATTTTTACCTCATTAAAAACATCAAAGTAATTTGCAAATGAGTTCAAAATAAAATCATAGGAATTGTACAACTGGGAAGTTATTAGATTTAGAGCATTTATGATCCCAGGATCCAAGTGGTACAACAGGACAGAATCAATAGCTATTGAGGAATTTAAAATCCAGATAGAAATGCTTGATATTCTAACAGGTAACATGATGTGTCAAAAAGCAAGCTTGCCTATTATTTTGTAGAGGCAGCAAGTCATACTCTGCATGTTCACATCAAATGTGCAATGTATTTTAAACTTAGAAACATTCTGTTATGTTGGATCCTCCCTTATCACAAAAATGGAGGCAGCAAATTGAAGATAGTTATACTGACTGCCTGACTATTGAAATTCTATCTCTTTGACCAGATAAAAAATAATACAATAAACTAGTTCTTAAGTTAAATGCTTACCCTTAGAAAGTCTGGATTTTCATATGACTAGATAAGAAACTTATAAATTTAAGGCAGCATAAGGAGGTTTAGATACATTTGGATATAATTATCTCAGTTAGAATATGTGGCTTTAAGGTATGTCATCCTTTATATATAATATTACTAGGAACTATATGCTTGCACTGAGAGCAATGTATAACTCTTAAATTCCATGACTATTTTTACAAGAGGAATGTATTGTAGATTTATGCCTTTTATGACTCTAAAACAAGGAAATATTTTCGTAGACTGAAGCAAGAGACAGTGCCTGAGGTAGTCGCGAATGCAAATTTAGGCAAATACAGGTTGACTATAGATGTGACATATCAAAATGTTTGTAACGTTTAACTTCTATTAAAACAACTGTTATGTGGTCATTCTTTACATTTTCCAAAAGCCTTGTTATTAATCTTAAAACCTTAGATTTCTTTTGCAAAGCCTGTATTGGGCTGTATTTATCACATGCAATACAAGTTCAAAATGTTCCCTCATGGGCTCATTAAATTCATCTGCAACTGCTTTCTGAATCTTTTTGTTGAAATATGTACAACATTTCAAAGTAAAGGAGAACTAGGAGAAATAGCAAAGTACAGAATAGTGGTGAAGTCTACTTTTCTATAATTTAATGGAGGTCAAGAAACCTTGGTTTCTTTCATAAGAACTTCATGACTTCATAAATGTGGTAACATAATGCCAGACAACCAAAGCATGTAGGAATGTCAAGAAGCAGGCTATTCCAGGTAGGCAGGGAGCAATTATCTCAGCACACTTTATGAGAAATGGAGCTTCAGGGGGATGCCAAAAGGGAATGTGTTATTTGGGGCAGTGGCTCCTTTAAGAAGTAAGATTATTGCTCAGTATAAAAGATGGAAAAATGTTTTCCTTACCCTTTTTTAGCACAAGACTTTTGTTTCATAGAATAATATGAGAAGTAGCAAAAAGCATCCATAGAAAATATGTAAGTGATGGATGTGGCTATGATACAATAAAATGATATTTAATAAAACAGGTGACAAGCAGGATTTGGCCCATGGGCCTTAGTATGCCAAACCCTGAACTGAAGTGGAATCAATCCAAACTCAAAGTGTCCAGACTCAGGAAAAGAAAAATTACAATGAAAATAATAATCAGGAGCAAAAATTGTTAACACTTGTATGGCACATCTCTTGGGAGCGAGACACAATTACAAGAGAGACTTTACCTAACCACCACAATCAGCATAGCCTAATTCTTCGCACCCTCAATGAATCCCAAACAATAAAAACAAATTGTAATGATTGCCTCAGATACCATGAATGGGCAAGAAACATTTCTACAAATCTGTACAGTTGTCTCTATTAAATATGGAATTCAAATACCCAACTGAATGCAACATTTAAAACTTTATTATCTATTATTTATAATGCCCACAAAAACGAAAACAAGCTCTAATATCCTGGGTCAAAGCAAAGCTTTGCAGCCATATGACTAAGTAATGTCTATTAATAAGTATTCATAATAAAAAGCTGCAGAGATTGGGAGGACACCAGTCAAAACAAGGAACAGAAAAAGACTAAGTCTAATTAAATCATAAAGAAAAGTTTAAAAAAAATGCAGAGACTCATGGTGTTGTGTGGTAAATGTATTCTAAAAAATTTTTAAAAGTTCCAATACATGGATGGTTCATATTCTATAATAGGCTCTATTTAGAGAGAGAAAGCAGGATCCCCATAATACCTTTTGTTATTTGTGAAAAGATCACATTTCAAAGCACAGAAGGGGACTGAAAGGGTTGCATTATTCAGCATTTTATCTGCCCTTATTAATTAGGGTAATAGCACATACCCAGTGCCTACCAGATGCCAGGAATTTTCCACATAGTATCTCAAATTTTTATATCCTTTAATCACAACTCTGATACTTACTACCTTCATGACCCTGGGCAATGAGCTTAATCTTACTGGACTGCTGTTTCTGAAGGGAGTCCTCCAAAATTAGCCAGTCAGCTCTCCATAGGAGTCTGGGTAGAGTAGCTAGAGAAAAACATATCTTCTTTTGAAGGATTTGTTATCAGGGACTTAGATGCCACACTAACCGTCTAAGAATAAAAAGTACAAAGAAAATATGTTGCAACTAGAAAACTTGTTGAAATACTGAACAAATTTGGGTACCAAATATATGCCTCCTTTCAAAGGTCATTTGATCTAGGCCGATCTTGGAGAGCCAACACTTCTTATCTGCAATGGATTACAGAGAGTATGAGGAGAAAGAGAAAGGAAGATAAATTGCATTTTTTTTCCCACTCTGCTTTGCATGACAGGTTATAGAGTGTGGTGACAGGGTCACCTCACTTAACCTTTAAAATCTTTTACTATCTTCTGCACTTAAGCACTCGGGATGTGCTAATGAATGCCATTCAAGGACTTGTCTCTGTTGATATCTCTTCTATAATATCACATGAGCATCATCTTTACTTTGTGGTCACCTCCCCTCTTATCGTATAATGAGAAGACAGAACTCTACACAATATTGCAAATGTTATTATTTACCATGTAGACATTTTATATAGTTTCATGTACTGGTTATTTCATGTCTCCAGCATTAAGATCCCACAAGGCATGGACCATAACTTTTCCTTCTTTCTGGATTCCTACTACTTAACTTTCTACTTGGCAAACAGTTGCCATTTAAGTGAATCTTTCTTTTTGTTCTTCATGTGCTCTGTGCAAAACAATGTGTGAGGCATTAGAAACACAGTGTGGAACAACAACAACAAAAAGACATAATTTTTGCCATCATAAATAGCTGCTCTATTGAACTAAGGAGATGGACATCAGTCAAATAATCATATAGATAAATTTAAAATTGCAGTGTGATAAGCATTATCAGTTATCATTGTAAGTCAGGGATGTTGAAAATGGAAAATTAGAGGGCACTGGAGTTTAGGAGTTTCCAGTCTAGGGCAAGTCAAGAAACAATCATGAGAAACAGAGATAAGTTCAGGGTTGAGGAAAGCACAGGGTATTGTGAGATCCCAGATGAAGATATAGATACAGGACAATAAACCCACTGGACGTCTGTCTGAGAAGGCTGTTAGACCACTAATGGTTTGGCTGACTTATGAAAATATGAGCAGAAACAACACATCAGATGGGAGTAGAGAAAGGAGTTTCAGACAGAGAAGAGACCATGAAAGAAAGTGTGGAGATTGAAAACCACATGACGTGTGTGGGCAACTGCAATCATTTTAGAGTTGTCAATGAACATTTGAGGATGAACCGGAGAAGATGCTTCTGGAGATGATGTCAGAGACCAGATTATGAACTGTTCCCTTTATATCCTAAGGTTTCTGAAAAGAATGGGGGACATAAAAAATGCTTAAAAATAAAGGCATAATACAGCCACCTTTGACATTTTAAGATAAATTATGATGGCAGCTTTATGGAAGTTGAATTGAAAAATGTCCCAGGCAAAAGATGATGAGGGCTGCTGCTCAAATGGCAGATGATAGTATAAATATGGAGGATGAACGATATGACAATGCATGCTATTAGGAGAGGTAAAATTGGCTCGGTGCTTGTAGCACAGTAATTAGGGTGCCAGCCACATATACCAAGGTGGCAGGTTTGAACCTGGCCCCTGGCCCAGCTAAACAATGACAAGACAAATGCTAATGTTTAAATGTCTTCAGTATATCTGTAGAACATGATTACATCTGCTTTTGTTCACCACTACATCCCTAGAAAAGTGCCTGGTACATAGCAGTCATTTAAGATATATTTATTAGACAAATAGAAGAATTATTGAATTCATAAAACACAGAATAGGCAATTAGATATGCATATGAAATCCATGAAGAAGTAATGGATGAGGTAGTACATGCAGTAATGTGAGCCACAGGACTTGCTGAGATTCTCCAGAAAATTCCCTCAGGACCGCAGTTCTCAACATGTGGGTCATGACCCACAGGAACTGTATTAAAGGGCTGCAGCATTAGGAAGGTTGAGAACCACTGCCTTATGATAAGAGGATATTAAAATAAAGGATTTAATGCTAGGAGATGGTAGCATTTAAGCATCAGTTAGAGGCTATATGAATGAAAGAATACAAAGAGTATCAATAGTGCTCATATACGAACGAGACAAATGTGGCATTCAGAGGCTGAAAGAGAGTTTCCATGATAGATCCATAATGTCGAGTACTGTGACGTTACAGTAAGTTAGACCATGAACTTTCAAGCTATCCTTTTTTCCCCCTACCCCCTTGGCAGACTTTATCCCAACCTCCTCTATGCTTTGTACATATGCTCATTCCTTTCCTGTAAACCACATCATGTGTCTAACTTTCTCCACTAGATTTTGAACCACTTGAAGGGCAATACCTTGTCCTATACATCTGTATGTTTCTATTATCCAGTACTGTGCTTGGAATATAATTGAAGGACGGTTGAATGTATCTTAAATGAAACCTAGCATGTGAACAAATTATTTAAACTTGACAGACACTCCATCAAGAAGCATTTAATATGTGCACTCACCAGTGACCTTACAGATGACAAGAAGGTAATATTTTCTCCATTAGCATTATACCCCCCAAATAACTTAAACATTGATAGTTTCTGTTCATACAGCCATTTTTAGACTAAGGTGTCCTTATCTTCAGGCACCACATCTTGCTCATCTTTGTATCTCCATCACCTAACACCATAAATGACAGTCAGTTAGGTCTTGGAAAATGTTCATTTAGTTAATTATTAGCATAAACTATTTATAATGTCTATGAATTCAATGTACAGGCAATACATCATGCAATTATTAAATGTCAACCTTCGTTTAGAACACCCTCTTCTCTGTGGAATAAAGGAGAACAAAATCATAAGTTTGTTCACGTCAACTTTATGAAACAGATGGGTTCACTCATAGCAAGGTGGAGGAAACAAAACAACCAGCAGGAAGAACAAGTTTTGAAAAACAAAAACATTGTGAAATGTCTAGGCACCAGTCTCACTAGCTATCTTATAACTAATCCTCCCTGAGCAGTAACTTCTGCTTGAACTGCATGAAAGAGGTGTGGGTTGCTTGAATGACATGGATGGTTACAAAAGGAAACTTATTTAAAAAATATTTCAGAATGAATATAAGCAATAACTATCTGAGAAAATCCTAGATGAGTATGAGTAATCTTAGCTCATTTTATTAAAAATCAGTCCCATAATTATTGTAGTTTAAATTTAAATAACACTGGTTGATTAACTACTAATAATACACTTTTAACATTTATATATTTTAAATAAATACACAATAAAATATGCTTTGGTCTACAGTTCTATGAATTTGAATACATAGAGAGATTTGTATAACCAGCACCTCAATTGAGATAAAGAGCAGTTCTTTCCACAACAGCTCCCTAGGACCGCCCCTTTGCAGCTCCCTCTGATCCCGAACCTTGACAACCATTAGTTTGTTCTCTACAGTTATGGTCTTTGTCTATTCAAGAATGTTATATAGATGGAATTATATGTGTATGTCCTTTTGAGGTGAGGTTCATTCTCTCAGCATAATTCCTTTGACATTTTCCAAATTGTGTGCATTGTACATTTGCATATCAAAATTTTGTGTTTTGATTTGTTTTGCTGCTGTGTAGTATTGCACTGCAAGGTTATACTGTGATTTGTTCATCCGTTTACCCATGAAAGGCCATCTAAGTTATTTCCAGGGAAATTTCTGGGTTATATGATAAGAAACTAGCCCATAGGAAGCACTCAATTCTCTCTGTTCTTTTACCCATGTTATAACACAGTGGGTGGAAGGTCAAGTGAATCAGCATTGACAAGCTGGTCATCTTACTGTAGAAAGAGAAGATTCTCTCTTTCTCTCTCTCTAGATTGATTATTTTTAACCTTTTTTTTTTGGTTGACAAAATACTTTTTTTTTCTTTTATTAGATCTTAATTGTGTACATTAATTCTATCATAGGATAGAGTGTGTTGCTTCCATATGCAGTTTGGAAAACTCTCATCCAACTGGCTAACATAGCCATCATGTCTTTCTCATAATTGTTGTGTTAAGACATTCATATTTAACCTTTAGACAAATTCACATGTTCCCTAATAGGATAAATTATAGGCATGATCCCCACAATATCATTCTCTTCACCCATCCTCCCCCCTCCCCTTTCCCCATTAGCCCATATCCCAAAATCCCAAAATCACAGATGCTGGCGGGGTTGTGGAGAAAAGGGAACACTACTACACTGCTGGTGGGAATGCAAACTAATATGTCCTTTTTGGAAAACCATATGGAGAACACTCAGAGATCTAAATATAGATCTA